>APFE030654292.1:82337-108519 GCA_000404065.3 Pinus taeda
TAATAAAATAATAATATTTTGAATTTTTTAATTCGACGGATGAGATTAAGAGATGTCTTGATCCTCATCGATGGTCGAGATCGTTTTGTCATGGATCACTCAAACTAGCCGTTGGGATTTGATCCTTTAAATAGGGTGCTAGGGGTCATTTGAGATCATAAGAATTGGATCTGAGTTTTAGCTGAAGAAGCTCTCTTGTAAATATTTTCTGGTGCTAATAAAGAAGACTTTGGGGTCAAAATCTTGCTGGTGTTACTCTCTTAATGTGTTGTGAGCAAATTTTATTTCTACATATTTTAATTTTCAGTCGTTAATGACAGCTTAATGAAGAGTATTGTTGAGCATAGGTATCTTGTTCACATGCTAGGGTTTTAGTAGTATTAGGGTTTCTGATGTAATGGCAGGTATCTCCATTGTGTTTGAGATCTAGTACTGTTTTTTCTCTCTTATTTGATGGTTGAAGTGAGTTGTGCAGGAAACCCTTGAAGATCAGTGGGCGTTAGGGGAAGTTCTCGGCTGAATCAGCCAACTCCCACAAGCATTTTTTGCAGGGCCTAGCTAGTTTTGACCCTGGGTTAATCATTTAGTTTGTGTTATTTACTTGAGAGATTTCTGAAGCATTTTATTAGTAAATCTGAACTTTCTGAAAATTCTTGGATGATAACTGACAAATCTGGCTTTGGTAGAGCTATAAATTTTAAACTTTTTTGGGGTTTGCAGGGTTTCATTTTTTTTTACACATACACTGTCCAAAATTTTGGTTTTCTTTTTGCAGATCAGGATTGCCTGCGTTTCAAAGCCTCATTACTGCTGCTTATACATTATCAAAGGCTGCCCGTTGTCGAAAAATACGTTCGCCCGCTTCGAATTTTTCAACAGCTGTGGTTTGACATTGCCATATTCAAATTTCTTATTGCCAAAGCATCACGCATGCGTGGTCTTCATATCTCCAGCCCTCACTACTCACAAAGCCGCATTTTTCATGTCCATTTGCTCCAGCTGCATGCATAAAACCTTTCCGCCCGCCGTCGATTTTCCATACCCACGAAACCCTGTCAAACACACTCAAAACGCAAATCAAAATTTTATATATCGTGGGTTTTAGTTTGACACAAAAATCGATTTTCATTCGATCTCTATGCGTCTAACATTACAGGCATTGGAACAAATCAGTCAGAACGTGAGTTAAATCTATGAAATCGGGCGTCATTTCCAGCCAGAAAATATCACGCACGGGCCAGCATGGGTATTCCTCCTTTCCGTCTGCGAGCTGCTCCATCCGCTGTCCGAAACTGCAAATTAAATCCACTGCCAGCATCTGCGTATAAACAAGGGAAAAGAAAACCGTTAGATTTCTCAGAGGCACGGTAAAGATTCAAGATTTTCGTGGGCGTCAGACTTCATGCGTATGCGGTATGCTGCTCGAGGGTCCATTCCAAACAATTAACAACTACAGTAAGGATGCATGGGTGAGCTGTGGTCTCCATTCCACTTACCTGCACTGGAAATCTCGTGGGTGTTACCTGACTTAAACGGCAAATCGTCGAGGAGCAAGGTAAAGATTTCGGGTAAGCCTATGGTTTCTGTGATTAACGCATGAAGTCCCGAACATTGCCATACGATTTTCAGTTAGCGAAGGCGTATTTCTAGTTGGAAATCGATTTTTTTTGGGTTCACGTTCAAATCGTTTTGGGTTCAATACGTATGTGTTAGGGTTTAGTCACAGTTACGCATGCGTTATTTTTTTTTATAGCTTAGGTATAGTTCAAATGTAAATTCAATTTCATTTTTTTTATTTAGAGTAGTTATGTTTCATTTTTTTAGTCTTAGGTTTCACAAAAAATAAAAAATAAAAATCGATTTCCTTGTTTTGTTTAGTTACGTATTGTTTTATGTTTTAGTTTTATATACAATGGGTTATGTTATTTCTTTAGGTTTGATTTTAAAATAAAATGTTTTAGATTTTTAAGTTAGGGTTTTAAGTTTAGGGTTTTCATTTCTTTTTATTTTTATTTTTATTTTTTAATTTTAATTTAGTTTTAGAATAGATTTAAAATTAGATTTTATTTTTGCTTTGTTTAAAAAAATTAAAAAATCATAAAAAAATATAAAAAATATAAAATAAAAAAAGGGACAATAAAAATTTCTTTTTAGGTTTTAGATTAAATTTTAAATTTTGTTCTAGTTTTAGATTTTTTTTTTAAAAAAGCCATAAAAAAATTCATCGTGGAAATTTTTGTCAGCCTAGGAATTTTATTCCTAAACCCCAACAACCTAAAGGTGAGAGCTCCTAGGCTCTGCACAGTCCCAACACCGATAAACTAGCTCCCTAAGCCAACTTCGTCATCCCTCCTGGCCTCTGAATGGGTTTGCGTGAGCCTGTCTTTGCCTCCCTCAGCCTCTTCTTGGCCCGAACTTGATGATGCAGGCACTGCGTCACCCCTTCCTTGTTGTTTTGCTGCTAAGAATAGCTTCTGTCACTTGTGACAGCTATTTTCTGCTGTTGTTGCTTTGCTCGACTGGTGTCCTCAGTTCTCTTGTGATCTGCAACCATGCTCTAATACCATGTTGAAGTTTCTAAGTCTAACTATTAGAAACCCTCCATGTACTTTCTGATTTATTCCTTCCTACTTGTTCTGATTACTTAACAATTTATTTACCGGGTAAATACTGAAAATAAACACAAGTACATGCTCAACACATTATAGATCATCAACGGAAGGAAACAGAAACAAGCACACAAATGACACTGTTATTTTTGGACTAATGTCCACGGAAAAACCCAATGCGGGAAAACCGGTGCAGCTATCTGAGGGTTTGATTTATTAAGCAGCTTTAGAATACAATCTGGGTGCCAAATCCATCTCACCCAACAGAGAAAAATCTCGGCAGTAGTACCTCTCCTTCGGAGACAGATGCTCTGGCTGAAACCCCGGATAAACACTCCAGCAACTCCTCAACTCCAATCTACCCCACGAAAAACTCCAGCGTTAGCCTCTTCTTCCCTATGCGTCAGCTTTCTTGGCAGTTCCGACAGCTCCAGTCGTTCCCTGTAGTTCCGGCTTCTGCCCTCTGCGTCAGCTTTCCCAGCTGTTCCCGGTAGTTCCAGCTTCTGCCCTCTACATCAGCTTTCCCGATAGTTCCAGCTTCTGCCCTCTACATCAGCTTTCCCGACAGTTCCAACTGTTCCTGGCAGTTCTAGTTGTTCCCCGCAGCTCTAGATTCTGCCCTCTGCGACAACTTTCCCAGTTGTTCCCCGCAGTTCCGGTGTCTACCCTCTACATCAGCTTTCCCAGCTATTCTGGCAATTCCCGATAGTTCCGATTGTTCACAGAAGTTCTGGCTTCTGCGCTCTGTGTCAGCTTTCCCAGCTGCTGTGCTGATCCTCTCGACACTATCTCTGCCTCTTTGCTTCTGTATTCACCGCCCCTCAGCTGCAACTCCAAATAGCGCTCTCAACTTTCTTAGCAAACACAACCCCAAAAAGTCGAAATCTTGATCTCTTGGTGTGTTCTCCAAGTGACCCTCAAGCCTCCTCTTATACTTTTCTTGTTGAAAAATCAACGACCGAGACTAAGTCCCTATTCAATGGGTAAGATTAAATCTGGCTTGATCCATGACTTTTGGTCCATTCTAACATAGTTTTATGTTAATTCACATTAATATTTTAATTTCCCTAAGTTTAGACTTAGGGACTCCATTAGAAATATTAATTATTTTAATATCTCCCAAACTGTTTAGAATCTGCCCAAACCTTTCTGGCTATTGGATATCTCATGTGCCTTAACCTCTCCACCAAATTTCATGGCTAGAGCACATCCGATGCTACCCCAAATCAACAGTAACATTGAACTGGAAAACCACTAGAGAATTTCTCTGGAAATTCTCCCTGTTCCAATCCCTACTACTCTTTGACTCAAATTATTCCCTTGTTGAATACTATGCACTGGGCAACTCGCATTGTCTTGGCTAACTCACTCTCCCTCTTGTGTCTATCTCCATCAATCGACTTGCTCTTATAATCTCTCGCTGAGGCATCAATGGCCTCCTAGATCTAATCATGATAGATGGCTAAGATCATCTTAGACTTGATCCATGTCACTTTTTGGAAGTATCTAGAGCATAAGTTGGTCTCAATTAATTCTCATTAATTAATCAATTTTCATAAGTTAGAATTTGGAATTTTGTATTATTAATTAATTAACTTGATTGAGTGGTCTCTAGGTGTTTTCTCTCGAAACCTATTATGGGTTTTGGAGATCTCGTGTTCCTTAGCCTCTTACACACAAATCGAGACTAGAACACTTGTCCAATGCTACTAAAAATATAACATTGATGTGATGTTATGGTGTCCAAATGATGGTCTCGTATTTATATGAGTCATAGGAGGTAGCTTTTCCACATGTGGGGCCGACTTGTGCACTTTGATAATATGACTTTTCTCCATTATTTTCCAATGGAAATTCTAACAGAAGTAGCCATTTTCAACACTCATGGGCAATGTTCTTCCGAGACATATGAGGTATCAAGTGATCTTTCACACCATCTAGGATGATAGGCTTCAACCTCGTATCTGTTGATTTGGGGTAGCATCGGATGCGCTCTAGCGTTGGAATTTGGTGGAGAGGTTGGGGCATGTGAGATCTCCAATACCCAGAAAGGGTTTGGGTAGATTCTAAACAATTTAGGAGATATTAAAATAATTAATATCTTTAATGGAGTCCCTAAGTCTAAACTTAGGGAAATTAAAATATTAATGTGAATTAATATGAAACTGTGTTAGAATGGTCCAAAAGACATGGATCAAGCTAGACCTAATCTTAGCCATTGATTAGGGACTTAATTTTGGCCGTTGATATGTCAACGAGAAAAGTATAAGAGGAGGCTTGAGGGTCACTTGGAGAGTACACTAGATGATCAGTTATTCTATTCTCCGGAGTGGGGTTTGCTAAGAGAGATAGAATCAATGATTGGAGTTGCCGCTGAGGGGCATTGAGTATAGAGAGGGAGAGAGGCAGAGATAGTGTTGGAAGAGCAGTGCAGTAGCCAGAGAGAGTGACGCAGTGGCAGCCAGGGCTCATGCAGGGCCACGCAGAGGCAATCGGGAACTGCGCAAAGCCTCACAGAGGCCAGCATTGTTGACGCAGAGGGCCAAAAGGCTGACGCAGGGCCTCCTAAGTCTGACGCAGACCCATTTAGGGTGACGCGGGGCCAGCGCTGGGCAAAGAGGGTTGATGCAGTCCAGAAAGGCAGACAATGGCGTTTCTAGGGCAAATTGGAGCTGAGGAGCTGCCAAAAGGTTTATCTGGGGTTTCAGCCAGGACATTTGTCTCAAACTGAGAGGTATTACTGCCAAGGAAATTCTTTAGTGGGTAAGCCATATTTGGCACCCAGATTGTACTATGATATTGCTTAATAAGAAAACCCTCAGATAGCTGCATCGGTTTTCCCACATTGGGTTTTTCTGGGGACATTGGTCCAAAAATAACGGTGTCATTTGGTGTGATTGTTTTTGTTTCCTTTAGTTGTTGATATGTAATATGTTGAGCATGCACTAATGTTTATTTTCAATATTTACATTGTAAATAACTTGTTAAGTAACAGAACAAGTAAGTAGGAATAAATCAGATAAAGTGCATGGAGGGTTTCTAACTAGTAAACTTAGAAACTTCAACATGGTATCAGAGCGTGATTGCAAATCACAGGAGAACTGAGGACATCAGCCGAGCGGAGCAATAGCAGCAGAAAACAACTATCCCGAGGTGACAAAAGCTATTTCTAGCAAAGTAGCAACAAGAGAAGGGTGATGCAGTGCCTGCACCATCAAGGGTGAGCCAGGAAGAGGCATCACAGAGGCTAAGGAAGGCAAAGGGAGCCTCACACAGAGCCACGTAGAAGCTAGGAGGGCCGACGCAGTTGGCTGAGTAGGTTAGGTTGTTGGTGCTAGGATTGCGTAGAGCCTAGGAGCTCCCACCTTCAGGTTGCTGGGGTTTAGAAGGCTGTGGGAACATTGCAGAGTGGAGCCAATGAGGTACTATAGTCAGAACAGTACCTGACAGGGCAAGGCCAAGAGAAGGGAGTTTCTACCGAGGGTTTCTAGTCGAGAAACCCAAATCAGTGGTGCGGTTGCACATATGATCAAAGTAGGGGGCATCTTGACATTGAAAGAAGGATTTCCAAGAGGGAAATCGAGACTCAGAAGGAGTCAGATCGAGAACTTCTAGGAGGGAAGTAGAAGAGCATCATGGCACTACACAGAGTAAGAGACTAGGACAGACTGGACGGAGCGTCAAACTTCACAATCTGGAAGGCCAAAATCTTATCTGTACTTGACAGAAATCGTATCAAGAACTTTGCCTTGAAGGTTATAGCTATCCCGGTTGACCCAAATGATAACGGCAAGTATGAGGAGGCAATGGCAAGGGCCAAGGGCATCATCCTTGATGGGGTCAAGGACCATGTAGTACCACACATTGCTGAGAAGGAAACAGCATATGAGATGTGGGAGGCCCTCAAGAAATTGTACTAGCATACTTCTGTGCAAAGAAGAATGTTACTAGAGAATCAATTGAGGTCGTATCAGATGAAGAAGGGAGAACCGATTGACACCTTCCTCAGAGGACTGAATGAGATCCGAGATCAGTTGACTGCTATAGAAGCCAGCCGAATCAGGAATTGATGGTGAGGACAACCCTGAATGTTGTCTCAGAAGACTGGGAGGTATTTGTCTAGAGTATACTGGGTAGAGGAACACTTCCACCTTGGGATGAGATGTGGGCTGCTCTTCGCCAAGAAGAGATCAGACAGCAGTCAAAGACGAGTAGCAGTAGCAAGGGGATCAAAGTCAAGCAAGAGGAGGAAGATATTGCCCTAGCATCTGAGGTAAAGCAGGAAAAGCGAAAGAAGAAGGATCTCTCAAAGGTCAAGTGCTTCCACCACTGTGGGGGGCTGGGTCATTATGCAACCTAGTGTCCAAGGAAGAAGAGTAAGGGAGACTCTTCCGAAACTAAGGCAGAGCCAGCAAGGGTAGAGAAGGAAGTTTTGACAAACGATGACTGTGCCATGAGTGCACATGCACCACTTGAGCGGAAGTTGGGAGACATCGAGCTGTAGTCAGGGGGAATACAAGCGATGAGGGGCAGGATCTTGAGGTACCCAACCTCTTGGGTTAGACCTTGCTATGGGAGCCCTGAAGAGGAGTAGTAGGATTGGCTGAGTCAGGTAGAGATGGATGTGGATGGAGCAGTAGAGAAAGCTACAGTGCAGGAGTCCCGAGACAAAGAGAGGATAGTAGGTTGCAGCAGTGCGAGAGGCATGGGAGTGTTGCACCAGTGCAGGATGGCACAGAGAGATGTGCAGCGGTGCAAGATGCAGGGAGTTGTTGCAGCAGCGCAAAGGTCAGAGAGGGAGCACTTGTCAGTGGTAGAGGGAGCTTCAGAGGAGGGTCTCTATCCCAACAAAGAGGTCAAAGTTGGGAGATCAGTTACTTACTTCTCAGTAACTGAGTTGTAGTGCAACAATGGGCAACACGATGCAACATGATGAGAGGAGGTGCGGTGCGGATGCAGTGCTGGGAGAAAGGACTAGCAACAACACATATGTAGAGGGAGCTGTCATACAGATGCAATAGTGGCAATGGCAGAACCATCGGCAGCAGTACAAGATACAATAGTGCAGAGGATGGTGGGCAACAGGCCTAGCATTAGCACAAGGACCAATGTTGGATGATTAGAGTAATACTCAGTGAAGAGTATTGCTAGAGCATAGTCCTCACTAAGAGGGAGTGTTGATTTGGGGTAGCATCGGATGTGCTTTAGCCACGAAATTTGGTGGAGAGGTTGGGGCACATGAGATCTCCAATACCCAAAAAGGGTTTGGGCAGATTCTAAACAATTCAGGAGATATCAAAATAATTAATATTTTTAATGGAGTCCCTAAGTCTAAACTTAGGGAAATTAAAATATTAATGTGAATTAATATGAAACTGTTAGAATGGTCCAAAAGACATGGATCAAGCCAGAACTAATCTTAGCCATTGATTAGGGACTTAATCTTGGCCGTTGATATGTCAACGAGAAAAGTATAAGAGGAGACTTGAGGATCACTTGGAGAGTACATCAGATGACCAGTCATTCTATTCTCTAGAGCGGGGTTTGCTAAGAGAGATAGAATCAGTGATCAGAGTTGCAGCTGAGGGGCATTGAGTACAGAGAGGCAGAGATATTGTCGGAAGAGCAGCGTAGTAGCCAGAGAGAGTGACATAGTAGCAGTTAGGGCTCGCGTAGGGCCACGCAGAGGCAGTTGGGAGCTGCGCAGAGCCTTAGAGAGGCCAACATTGTTGACGCAGAGGGCCAGAAGGCTGACAAATGGCCTCCTAAGGATGACGCAAACCCATTTAGGGTGAGGCAGGGCCAGCGCTGGGCAGAGAGGGGCTGACACAGTCCAGAAAGGCAGATGCTGGGGTTTCTGGCACAGATTGGAGCTGAGCTGCTGCCGGAAGGTTTATCCAGGGTTTCAGTTGAGACATTTGTCTCAAACTGAGAGGTATTACTACCAAGGAAATTCTCTGTTGAGTAAGCCAGATTTGGCACCCAGATTGTACTCTGATATTGCTTAATAAGAAAACCCTCAGATAGCTGCACCGGTTTTCCCACATTGGGTTTTTCCGGGGACATTGGCCCAAAAATAATGGTGTCATTTGGTGTGATTGTTTATGTTTCCTTCAGTTGTTGATCTGTAATATGTTGAGCATGCACTAGTGTTTATTTTCAATATTTACATTGTAAATAACTTGTTAAGTAACGGAACAAGTAGGTAGCAATAAATTAGATAAAGTGCATGGAGGGTTTCTAACTCGTAGACTTAGAAACTTCAACATGGTATCAGAGCGTGATTGCAGATCACAGGAGGACTGAGGACATCAGCCGAGCGGAGTAATAGCAGCAGAAAACAATTGTCCCGAGGTGACAGAAGTTGTTTCTAGCAGAGCAGCAACAAGGGAAGGGTGACACAATGCCTGCGTCATCAAGGGTGAGCCAGGAAGAGGCAACACAGAGGCTAAGGAAGGTAAAGGAGCCTCATGCAGAACCACGCAGAAACTAGGAGGGCTGACGCAGTTGGCTGAGGAGGTCGGGTTGCTGGTGTCAGGATTGCGCAGAGCCTAGGAGCTCTCACCTTTAGGTTGTTTGGTTTTAGAAGGCTGTGGGAACATTACAGAGTGGAGCTGGTGAGGTCCTGTAGTTAGAACAATACCTGAAAGGGCAGGGCCAAGAGGAGGGAGTTGCTACCAAGGGTTTCTACTCGAGAAACCCAGATCAGTGGTGCGGTTGCACAGACGATCAGAGTAGGGGGCATCTCAACATCAGCAGAAGGATTTCCAGGAGGCAAATCGAGACTCAAAGGGAGTTAGATTGAGAACTTCCAGGAGGGAAGTAGAAGAGCATCATGGCACTACACGGAGTAAGAGACCAGGAAATACTGGACGAAGCATCGAACTTCGCAGTTTGGAAGGCCAAAATCTTATCCGTAGTTGACAGAAATCGTGTCAAGAACTTTTCCTTGAAGGTTATAGCTATCCCAGTCAACCCAGATGATAACGACAAGTACAAGGAGGCAATGGCGAGGGCCAAGAGTATCATCCTTGACGGGGTCAAGGACCATGTAGTACCACACATTGCCGAGAAGGAAACAACATATGAGATGTGGGAGGCCCTCAAGAAATTGTACCAGCATACTTTTGTGCAGAGAAGGATGTTAGTAGAGAATCAGTTGAGATCATATTAGATGAAGAAGGGAGAACTGATTGACACCTTCCTTGGAGGACTGGATGAGATCCGAGATCAGTTGACTGCTATAGAAGCCACGCCGGATCAGGGATTGATGGTGATGACAACCCTGAATGTTGTCTCAGAAGACTGGGAGGTATTTGTCCAGAGTATACTAGGTAAAGGGACACTTCCACCTTGGGATGAGATGTGGGCTGCTCTTCGCCAAGAAGAGATCATATGGCAGTCAAAAACGGGTAGCAACAGCAAGGGGATCAAAGTCAAGCAGGAGGAGGAAGATGTTGCCCTAGCATCTGAGGGAAAGTAGGAAAAGCGGAAGAAGAAGGACCTCTCAAAGATCAAGTGCTTCCACTATGGGGAGCAGGGTCATTATGCGACCCAGTGTCCAAGGAAGAAGAGTAAGGGAGAGTCTTCCGAAACTAAGGCAGCGCCAACAAAGGTAGAGAAGGAAGTGTTGAAAAACGATGACTATGCCATGAGTGCACATGCACCACTTGGGCGGAACTGGGGAGACAACGAGCTATAGTCAGGCTGACTACAAGCGATGAGGGGTAGGATCTTTGAGGTACCCAACCTCTTGGATTATACCTTGCTATGGGAGCCCCGAAGAGGAGTAGTAGGACTGGCTGAGTCGGGTAGAGATGGATGTGGATGGAGTAGCAGAGAAAGCTCTAGTGCAGGAGTCTCGAGACAGCGCGAGGCTAGCACGCTGTAGCATGCGAAAGGCACAGGAGTGTTGCACCAGTGCATGATGGCACAGAGAGGTGTGCAACAGTGCGAGATGTAGGGAGTTGTTGCAGCGGCACAGAAGTCAGAGAGGGAGCACTTGTCAGCGGCAGAGGGAGCTTCAGCATCAGGAGGGTCTCTAGCCCAACAGAGAGGTAAGAGTTGGGAGATCAGTTACTTACTTCTCAATAACTGAGTTGCAGTGCAACAGTGAGCAACATGATGCAACATGATGAGAAGAGGTGGAGTGCGGATGCAGTGCTGGGAGAAAGGACCAACAGCAGCACGGATGCAAATGGAGTTGTCGTATAGATGCAGCAGTGGCAGTCGCAGAACCATGGGTAGCAGTACAGGATACAGCAGTGTAGAGGATGGTTGTAGAGGATGGTGGGCAATAGGCCTAGCATCAACACAGGGATAGATGCCGGATGATCAGAGTAATACTCAGTGAGGAGTATTGCTAGAGCACAGTCCTCGCTAAGAGGGAGTGTTGATTTGGGGTAGCATCGGATGTGCTCTAGCGATGAAATTTGGTGGAGAGGTTGGGGCATGTGAGATCTCCGATACCCAGAAAGGGTTTGGGCAGATTCTAAATAGTTCAGGAGATATTAAAATAATTAATATTTTTAATGGAGTCCCTAAGTCTAAACTTAGGGAAATTAAAATATTAAAGTGAATTAATATGAAACTGTGTTAGAATGGTCAAAAAGACATGGATCAAGCCAGATCTAATCTTAGCCATTGATTAGGAACTTAATCTTGGCCGTTGATATGTCAATGAGAAAAGTATAAGAGGAGGCTTGAGGGTCACTTGGAGAGTACACCAGATGATCAGTTATTCTATTCTCTAGAGCGGGGTTTGCTAAGAGAGATAGAATCAGTGATCAGAGTTGCAGTTGAGGGGCATTGAGTACAGAGAGGTAGAGAGGCAGAGATAGTGTTGGAAGAGCAGCGCAGCAGAGAGAGAGAGTGACGCAGTAGCAGCTAGGGCTCACGTGGGGCCACGCAGAGGCAGTCGGGAACTGCACAGAGCCTCAGAGAGGCCAATGTTGCTGACGCAAAGGGCCAGAGGGTTGACGCAGGGCCTCCTAAGGCTAACGCAGACCCATTCAGGGTGACGTAGGGCCAGCGTTGGGCAGAGGGGCTGACGCAGTCCAGAAAGGCAGACAATGGGGTTTCTGGGGCAGATTGGAGCTGAGGAGCTGCCGGAAGGTTTATCCGGGGTTTCAGCCGGGACATTTGTCTCAAACTGAGAGGTATTACTGCCAAGGAAATTCTTTGTTGGGTAAGCCAGATTTGGCACCCAGATTGTACTCTGATATTGCTTAATAAGAAAACCCTCAAATAACTGCACCGGTTTTCCACATTGGGTTTTTCCACGGACATTGGTCCAAAAATAACGGTGTCATTTGGTGTGATTGTTTCTGTTTCCTTCAGTTGTTGATCTATAATATGTTGAGCATGCACTAGTGTTTATTTTCAGTATTTACATTGTAAATAACTTGTTAAGTAACGGAACAAGTAAGTAGGAATAAATCAGATAAAGTGCATGGAGGGTTTCTAACTGGTAGACTTAGAAACTTCAACATTATCCAACTTGTGATACACTTCCAACTCCTTAGGGTTAGTTGGTTTCTTGATCTCCTAGTCGGCAAAATCCCAGATCTTGTTCACCTCAAAACTAGCTTGATCCTTTCCTTCCAAGGACTATAGTTGGACAAGCCATCCAACCTATCCTCATATCGCATACCAACCGACAACTTCACCATTACTATTCGTGCTTCAATAAAAATGGAACCAACTCCCTCTTGAGCTATACATTGTGCACACCCTAACCCACTGGCCATTCAAAGTCGCTCTGATACCATGTTGATTTTTCCACAACACTTAAGAATCAGGTTTGAGTCTAAGATCACGATCACAAACACACTCAAATGCCACAACACAGGCATTTTGCATAGCAAAATAACATATAGCAGTGAATCAAATAGTACACGACAAATTTTAACCCACAACTTGTTATATTACAAACTTTAATACAACAATTTAGGGCTCCTGTACTAGGGATCATGGCCCTTACAATCAGCCCTAATACAAGAAATAACTAGGACTTGGTATCAACAACTATGATCACAAATTTGTCCCTAAACAAAGCACACTTGACATACGTGTTGATGTAGTGCTCCACAGTCCTTTCAATCCACATACCTTGAACACATCTGGCGGGTACTTTGCCTCCTTTTCTACTGATAACTACAACTTCTACCAGTTCAGAAATCTTGCATCTCCAGTTGTCAATACACCTCTATCAATCACTCTTGGCCGCTCCAAGATTACTAAATATAGGTTGCCTTCTACCACTACTTTACTGCTCATAAGGTCTTCAATTTCTACCCATTACTAGTCTCTCTTCCTATCCAAAGATGACTAGATTTAGGTCTTCAAGGCTGCCCTCTTATCAGTGATTTCACCCACTGTAAATCACTGAATTAGGGATCAACAAGCTACCCTCTTATCTCTAAGTTTACCCACTTGCAACCCACTGAACTAGGGCACAATAACCAACCCGCTTGACAGCCTCAAAAGTCAATCCTTAGGGCACTCTACACAGTGCACTTACTATGACAAGTCTACCTTTTGTCTACAAAACTTAAGGCTTCTTACCAGTGACTGACAGTCCTCAAAATCAGTGTTCTTTGGGTGATCCAAAACATTGTCAAAACTAGACTACATCACCTTGCAATTATCCATAAGAAGACTAATCACCTTACCTCTTCAAGACATCCACAGAGTTGTCCTGAAACCCCTGACTTTGAGCACATAAATGTTTGAAGTTTCAGCCCACTTTTAGGGCTTTAGAAGTAACCACATGACAGCCCTAAACTCGGCCTCCACGCGTCCTTCAAGACATGTGTTAACCTCCTTCCAGCCCCTAAACTCACTGCGTTGGTTCCTTAATGCATGCGGCCATACTCCAGCTATGCATGAGTCCTAATAGCTCACCAAAACAAACCCATTCTAGGGGTTTCAGTCCTCCAATAAGGTACAAAACTTCAGCGGCCAAATCATAGAAGGTTTAGCACATACTTTAGCCCAAAGAAATACCAAAATGAATCTGACAATATTCTTCCTAACTCGGCCTAGCCAGATCACAAGAGACAAACTAAAACTCATCCTTCTCTTCAAGTCTAAATCAGCTCCCTAGGTCTACGACTTCCTCAGATTAGTCCTCTTCTTGATGAGTGTATTTGTGATGGTGAGAATGAACTCCTTCTAGCCTTGTATTTATAGAGTTGTTGATGGGTTTCATTTGCCACCAAGGATCACACCACATGTGCCAAGCCGACCTAAACAATATGTTTAAACTACATAAAACATAAGACAAAAAAATATTTTCATTCAACCAATGCCACGTCATTGATACCTTAGGTACCCCTTAGACTTTTAAGGGTGCCCCACATGCTCTCAATGATCAAACCATGAAAATCTCCACTTGGTTTCACACCCACAACTTCGGTTGCAAAACCCATTCCTTGGGTACACTTGCCCATGGAGCCCTTATGGGTCAAATTCTTGCAAACCCAATACCCTAAGGTGTGGGAGAACCTCCCAAGCTACACAAATCAACATTAGACGAGCCCATCAATGCATAAGTGTGTGTAATAATGATGGTTGACTAGCCCATCAATGCATAAGTGTGTGTGATAATGATGGTTGCTAAGTGGGAAGGACTACAGGGTAGGTGCCACAACCATGTGACCACTTGATGGGGGTCCAACATCTAGAGTGTATAGATGTAAGGAGGGAGAAGTCATGGAAGCATGAGTTACCCCTTTCCTTGTCCTTCTTTTTCCACCGTTTTGGTGTACCTTTTACTTCTTTATGATTTTCCTTTATTTGGATGCATATGTCAGTAGACCAATTTTAAGATAAAGCAATTTATTTTTTATCACGGTTGGGAGTCGCGACAATACAAGAGTTCCTTTTTATGAATGAATCATTAAATTGAGGAACTGGGTGATGGCTAATGAGGTGAGTAGAGATCATGTTAGGCTTTTAGCCACATGCTAAACAAATGTCCAAGCCATCTTTTGCATTTTTCATTTTTCTTTCATTTTGGCTCTCTTATTCTTTTATCTTTCTTTTAGTTACATCAACATCCAGGGTTATGTTTCTGAGCCCAAGCTCAAGGATGAGGATGAAAGGTGCTAGTCGCAATGACCACTAGCCCAAAGAATGAAGGTGAATAAGGAGAAAATTGGAAATGAGTAAGTATTTATTACCTTGAACACCCTACTTCAATCAGTGTTTCCAAAGTAGTGCCCTTCCTAAAACCCTAAGGCCTCAAAGGAGATCCCACTAGACTAGAGTCAAAGACTAACCTCTAAGGTGAAGTAAAGGAACAAGAATACAATCGAGATCAACCACTTGTCCAATTTACCCCTGGATCCATATTAGTATTGCCCATACCATTAAGTGAAAGCAAATAATTACAAAAAAGTTTAAAATACTTGACGATTGATGACTCACTTGCTTCAAGAAAGAATACCGAATTGCAGAGAAATCTGACCAAAGCAAGAACTAGAGGATCTTGGCATTATGTTATTTTATATGCCGATCATATAGGGCTACTGCCAGACTGGCCGTCCGAAGAGGAGTTAAATTTTCTCTTATGGGTTACCCACTTTTTGGTAGGTAAAAACACCACCAGGATATTTTTCCTTCACGGTCAAAGACTCCAAATTTCAAACTTCTTATCCCGAAACAAACCACCGTCTTTGCTGGTCCATCAGCATAGTTCCCAAGATCTGACCCAAAGTGACCATTCCAGGTATTACATTCTGTCTTCCAAATTCCAGAACATCAATAACGTTACGTAGTAACTACGTAGGTCCATTTTGGATCAATACCTTTATATAATTCCAATGATTGTTTTCAAATTACTCTGAAATGTTGGGTTATATTATCATAGCAGAATGGTGCAATGTTTTTGTCTCTGGAAGGTTGTTGGGGTCATGCAAAACGTTTGTTGACGATAAGGAAAACTAAAACCAAATTAATAACAAATATGGGAATACACGTTATGAATGTTAAAAACAAGAAGAAGGCGCAAACTCATCTATCCATGAGGTGCTCCATAATTCTCGAAACAAAGCCATAATAGGGTTATATTAAATATATGTAAGCATCATAAAAGTGACCCTTCTGTAAGCATACATAAGAAGTTTGTTCGATACTAAAAACAGAGGCAAATCAATAGGAGCATCGTATTCTTGCACTCATACATTCTTGCACTCATGCAGTTTCTATCAAGCAAGGATGATCTCACTTTCTAATCATCGTTTCAGACAAATATAAACGCATCTTGGTCACTGGTCACGCTCACAATTGATTTATCTAACACGTAATCTGTGGTGCCTTATTCAGACACAAGGACATTAAACGTTTCTAAGGTAATCAAAATATACTTAGCTACTGAAAAAATTGAAGAAGTTATCCTTATGCAATCTTTATGATTGTAAAGATGCCTAATTGGAAGAACGTGTCACCGTTGGGTGGACATATCATGCTATTATATGGCACATAACATAACACGGAATCAATGCAGATTTAACGAAGATCTTCTTTGTTGCTGTAATAGGCTAAACGGAGGCCCGTAATATGGCTATGGAAAACATAATCGAAAGTCGTTTCATGTACTTTGTTACTGTCTATACTTGGGCATATTTCATGTGAACTCAATAATTATGAAGCGCCTTTTTTCTTAAGGTTGTTTTTAATGATAGATTGCGCAAGAGAAAAATAACAAATGGTTTAGTAAATGAGGTGTTTGTTTGAACATGTGTCCCATAAATAGCAAACAGATAAAAGCTTTTGTTATGGAAAAGTTCCACAAGGGTACTTGGGATAAGGAACTAGGAAGAAAGAAAAATTACTATATTGAAGTGTTTAATTCCACTCATGGTCATCAACCAAAAATATACATGGAGGCCAATATCTCTTGGAGAGCCAAAATTCTTATTGCTAAGCACTAATTCTCATCAACTCTGTTATGAAACAGGGCGTTGGAAAAAGCCAAAGGAAGTGTGGGAAGAAAGAGTATGCATTTTTTGTTCTTTCGGAAAAGTGGAAACAGAGAAACATTTTATTTTAGAATGTGAGGCCTTCAAAGACAACAGGGAAAGTTATGCAGATATGCTGGCAGCTAGCTCTTGGGATAATCTATTTAACAAGGGGTTTGTTGAGAAGCTGGGAGTATTTATTTTGAAGCTTCACAAAAAAAGACCAAATATAGCAAGCAGATGAAGAAGCAATCTGTCCCAGCCTATCTTTAGCCTCGTAGATGTTAAAATAATTTATTTCTTTCTTTCTTCAAACATTAAAAACACACAAAAAAAACAAACAAAAAACCATCTTTACAAAATAAAACTTTTCGAAGGAAAAGTCAATTACCTTCGCTTTTATAATGTGTTCAACCAGGCAAGACGGCGCAGTGGTGTCAGCAATTTCCAACACAAGTACAACTTCCAGAACATTTTCTGTTAATCCAGTAACTTCTTGGCGATATGTTATTCCTTTACCAATCCTAAAACAATCTCTACACCAATAAGCAAAATCAATAAGTTAATAAATTGCTACCATCTTTCGATTGCTACCATATTCATAAGACAAGTTAATTAAGAAAAACACTTACGTGAGAAAATAAATTAAAGGGGATACAAACAACATTGTTAAAACTTCTCATATTTTACTAAAGCTAAGGGAATTTATACGGTCCATCAAAATCAGTGGTAATGCCAGAAAGAAGAAAAGAAAACAGAATATAAGTAATGAAATAAAAAAGAATATTGCAGCCTACCTTGCAGGGACTATAGTTTTCATTTGGAAGTCAAAGCAGGTTGAACTCAAATTACTCTGTTCACGTTGAGGCAAATGTTTTCCACTTTCCAATGTTTTATTCCAAAACAGTATTAATCTGTTTTACGGTCCCAAGAGACCCTCTCCAACCTACTTTAGAGATGGTAGAGATGTTATAGTGTTTAACATTTTGATTGTGTTAAAATTGAATTAAATTAAAAAATAAAATTAATAATTCTATATAATTATAATTAATTATAATTAATAATTAAATTAGTTTAGATCCATATTAATTCAAGATCTACCAAGTGTGGAGACATCAAATTTTTTGAGATGCAGACCTCTTTGAGAGTGAAAAGAGATTTGATCCCTCTTAGTGCGCTTGACAGATCCAGAGTTAAGATGGATATACGCTGGAATTTAAATCAAAAATATTTTTGAAATACTAATCTATTGACGTGGATGTGAGTCAAATATCGCAACTGTTTTTTCCCTAATAACAAGCAATTTCAATATAATTAGAAATTGAACATCTGAGTCTTCACAATCAACATAATTGATTATGATAAGAAGCCATCATTTTAAATTGTCACCCATATAGATCCATCTTAATACCAGATTTATAAAGCACGGGGGGAATCAAATTTCTTGAAGTTTAGATTTTTTTTATCATTTAGTTCCATGACATGTGTTAATTCCTTCGTATTAAAGGATTAAAAAAAATACACTTTAAGAAATTTGATCTATTTCGATGCTTGATAGATCCAAATCTAAAATGGATCTATGCCGATTTATTTTTTAAGATGTTATGACGTATATATACGCCTATGTATCTATTTAATTTTTTATTTTTTATTCTTTCTGTCACATCACATTACATGACAAACATTGTCCCCCTACTATGTCATCTCAATGCTTTCAATGCAATAACAAGTGGATGAATCCATTGTTTTGGTTCATTTTCATTCAAAGAAACATAACCACCTCATTCACATTTATGAAAATTTATTAATACAATAATAAACTGCCCTTGGAACTTTTGGTGGTGCGAATTTCATTTCTCTCTTCAACAAAATTATGATGTTGTGATTCATTCTTAATCTTCTATTGTGCTCAACCTTTTGGGACGAGAGGTAGTTCAAGCACAATTGAATTTGTGCTGAAAACTCTCAAGAACAATTGAAGTTGCGGCAGTTCATATGGGCTTCAAAGCTCATCAAGAAAACAAGTAAGAGCAAGGGTTGTGTTGTCGCACAGAATGTATAGGCACCGTGACAACGGCTCAAATCGGGGGTTGTCACCTTGATCCCCGATCTCTTCGTTTAAGTTGTCTCCTTACAGCAGGCTAAGGGGGATAGACCCTATGGAAAAATGGAATGAAGAAGAACTAGTTGGGAACCAACCAATCCGGGAGACACAGTGAAGCAATCAAGTACTTGATTAAAATTTAGCAAAATTTATAGGATTTGATTAGATTTTAAACGATTGATACCAGTGCCTTATGGAGTCAATGATCTTGCTAGGGAAATTAAAACCAAGTAATCAATTAGCAACTATTGCTTAGATGAATGACTGTTTTATATGAAATGCAGATCCTAAACCTAATGTGAGATGCAAGAATCTTGGTTAATCTTAATTAAATGCCTATTTAAATGTGAACCCTTCAATCTTTTCTGTGTTAAGCTTGATTTCGTAGTAATTGGCAGAGAGAAAATCAAGAGAAGCACATTAAGGTGTGATTAACGATACCTCTCCTGAAATTCTAACATACCCGGTGCCTCTGGTGCTGCAGAGAGCTGTGGCTTTGACGACTACAAGGTCACCGTTTTAAGTACTATTAAAAGCAGGCTACTCAAACAAAGATGGATGGATACCTATCTCTCTATCGACCAAGCTTATGCTTGGAAGTAAATTTTATTTATGCAAAACTAACTTATATGCAATGCACCAGATGATGAAAAGATGAGATGAAGTTAGATTCAAGGATGAAAATATGCTTATGTCACAAAACCTTCTAATACCCAAATGAAATGTTCGCTTTATTAAATGAAAACTCAAAATTAAACCCCTGAAGATATTACAATTAGAACACAACCTTATTTCAAATCTTTATGATACAGTTATAACTCAAAGAGAAAAAAAACTTCTTTGCAATTAATATCAACAGATGCTCCAAAATACTCTGTGTATGAAACAAAGGATATGCATTTTATCACAATTCCATGATAGAGTACTTAATTTTCATAAATTAATTTTTAGGATAGCAGTAAGAAAAACTTTATAACAACAACGATATGACAATGAAAACAGTAGGCTATCAATGATATCTTTATGCAAACAATTTACCGAAAATTTTCCTAACTTACCCACATGAATTATCAAAAATTTTCAGCCTGTTATGATGTGATTTCCGGAATTATATCAAATCTAATATACTTATTAAAGTCAGAAATTAAAACATGAAATAAGCCTAATGGTGAATGTCCAACTCAAGAAATTAATTCCTTACTGTATTAGACAAATTAGGAATTGATTTTAGGCTAACCCACATGAAATTTTTGCACTGTTATATTTTAGACTTCAGAAACAAAATTATTCAGAAATAACAGTCACCCAAAATGTAGATCTAGGCCAAATTCTTGATATACATCAAACATAAATGACTTATTAATGTATTTAGCAATTTTTTAGTTAATTTCAAACCACTTAGATGTGTTTTTCACCACTATCAGAAAGGTATATGACTGTTGTAGCAAACAGTGAGGAAAAATATGGTTTAGAGATCAAACCCTTAGGCCCTAGGCCTTGAAGATCACTTGCCCAAGTTGCCAAAAAAATTTCAATATCTGAAACACAAATTTTAACCAAATTTTCTGCAAAAACCCACCAATGATTAGCATTAAAAAATCAAATATTCAAATCAGAAATGGAGCAAGGGAATCTAGGGCCAATGAGAGCTAGCACTAGGCTCAATAGAACTAGCGTTGGGCTAGGAGAAGGCAGATCTGGGCTTAGGAGCCCCAAAACTCGAAACCCTTATTCTAAAAAAAATTATTTTGCTTCAGATCTTTACATTTATTGCAAAATCTTTAATGGTTGGCCTTGTAAAGATATTTGGGATAAGATATTGCCCTCTAGGGCCTAGATCTGTTTCAAAACCACCAGATCTGCTTGAAAAATCTCAGATATGAAGATTTACTTGGTTGATTTCTCAGATTTATTCCTGCAAACAATCTTTGAGCCCAGATCTTGCCCTCCAGGGTCTAGATCTAGCTCAGATCTGAAGATTTACTTGGTTGATTTCTCAGATCTATTCCTGCAAACAATCTTTGAGCCTAGATCATGCCCTCCAGGGTCTAGATCTAGCTCAGATCTGAAGATTTTCTTGGTTGACTTCTCAAATCTATTCCTGCACAAGTAAAAAGAGAAAAACCCAATACCCAATATGTACAAAAATAGAGAAAATCCAAAAAACCCAAGTGTTAAGATTCAAAATTATGTTACAAAATTTCAGATCTACACAAGCAAATAATAGATCTATACAAATAATTTACAGATCTATACAAATAATTTACATATCTATCAGATCTGAGGAGTATGAGTCCAACTCCACTCCCAGATATGATAATCTAAGGCTCTTAATAGCCAGATCTATCAAAATTCCCACATAATATTTAAAATATTTTGAAATTTTAGAAAGGTAATAGCCCAAAAACACCCTGCAGAAAAAATATTATCGTTAGATAAATCCTAAGGCTAATATGAAGTAGGATCTTCAAAAAATATGTGTTGAGAGTCAGCTAGTCCAACTGAGAACTATCCCCAAACGCTCAATGAGAACCTAAGAGATCTTCTGCAAACACTAGATCAACCATCAAATCAAGTAGAGAAATAAAACAACAATAAAATTCTGAAGAAATAGAGATACCTGCTACTTCAATCAAAATTAAAAATGTTACCCTAGATCCAACAAACTGAATAAGATACCTATATTCAAATTATTCTAAGAGAGCTATTGATTGATAGTTTTCACATAATATTGAGCAAAAATTAAAACAATGTTACCATAAATTTATGAAGAGAAACACTACAGCACGTTGAAACCCCAAAGATTTTTGCATTAATTCAAAAAGGTATACAAGAGAGCTTGAGAGCTTAATACACGATCCAGAGATTGGATTATCTCAACTGACAAATGACCTCCTATTTAAGATAAATCTTCCAACGGCTATTTCAAGTGATCCTCATCAAAGCAATCTCGACAGTTGATGAGGATCAAAATTTCTCTTAATCTCATCTGTCAAAATTTTAAATTATTGAGGAAATTTCGAATTTTTCAATTAAATGCATTTTAATTGATTCAAAAATTAAATTTTTGAATTAATTTCTTCAAAATTTTGACTTTGACTTAACCCCGAGGACCAAAGGCTCAAAATCTAGTAAAATAATCAATTAACCTTAGTCCCTGGACCTCTTTAAAATTTAATTTTTAAAGGACCCACGAAGTTTTCCTTTGGAAAATTTACATTTACCTAGGACCTATAATTAATTAGTTTTTTGGCTTAGGATTTAATTAATTTTGGCCAGAAAATTTAATTAATTAACCTATGAGGGGATAAATTATTTTTTTAACCCTCAAAACACTTACATCATGATTTTTACATTTTTTACATCTCAAGAGGGAAAACCCATTTGAAATAGACCCTCACAAACTACCCATTTCTGTGACACAAATATAATCCAACAAACTAAGCAATTTGTAATAAAATAACCTAACCAAATAGTTAGGATTATTCCCAAATCACTTTTACAGAGACTCAATCTATAACACTAAGAATCCCCTAAGATCCCAGTGACAAAATCCACTCCGGCTTTGGGGTAAGGCTGAAGGAAAACTCTGTCGACCATACGAGAATGGATTGGTGAGACAAAAAACCTCCCGGAATGTAGATCGTCACCAGAAAAATAGGTTTACCTAGGTGATTACATACATGACACGGATCTGCTGAGATTATTTACATTATACACATGCAAACTGGGTTTATATTATAAGATGATCCTTAGGCTGATGATGATCGCTGGATGGCAGGAACACATCGATCAGGCACTAACCTTTTGCGGAAAAGGGGGTGTACTGCTATGGGTCATTGACACGTAGTGGTCAACAGGTTGGAAACGACAAAAGAAAGAGCAAGAGAGGTTAGTCTTACTAGAATTAAAAAAACTTGTTAAATTCTTCGAATTACAAACACAATGGAAGAATTGCTTCATTGCCTGAACCATGCATGCAAATTCTAAATAAAAAAACCTTACATGATAGCTTCAAATTGATATGCAAGTTAATCTCTTACCATCCCAATTCAAAATTCATTCTACAATAATTTCATAAATCCTTGCAAATCAAATTCAAAACTAAATGCAAATACTTGTTGTACTCTGATCTGATCATTCAAACATGTATTGAACTAGAACAAAGTTCCCACAATGTGGTGTAACCTATGTTACCAGACACGCCTTGCTCCCCCCATCCTCATGTCATGTCTTTAATGTATTGAACATGACAGAAGCATGACACATGTTGGATTTTGTTTAGCACAAGTCCTATTCATAGGGCACTTGTCCAACATGTACCCTAATCATGTCCCAAAATTCAAACATGTTTCCAATGAAAAAGTGGTTTGAAGCTTCTTAAAATCAATTTTTTACCTCACTCTCACGCATTTCAAAGACAAGTTTGAAGCTCTCAGAGGTTTTGGAATGTAGCTAAGGGTGATTAAGCAGCGTCAAAAGGTATTCCAAGTGTTGGGGACTTGATTTTGTTGAGGCCCTACTAATGCTATTTAATTAATGGTAATGTAAAAGTGACATTCTCCTTTTCATTTTCACTTTTACTTAAATTTTTAACATTACCATTAATTGTTTCAGGATGTTTGAGAGTGGTTCCAACCTCACTAAACTTCATATGGAGAAAGCAGAAT
This sequence comes from Pinus taeda, assembly GCA_000404065.3. Classification (NCBI taxonomy): domain Eukaryota; kingdom Viridiplantae; phylum Streptophyta; class Pinopsida; order Pinales; family Pinaceae; genus Pinus; species Pinus taeda. Next base: position 105,685 of record APFE030654292.1, read on the forward strand.
TTTAGATCTCACTCAAAATCTAGCAAACTTTAACAGTTTTCAGGATTTCAAGAATTGGGGGATTGCAACGCTTCCATTCGATTATGTCATGTACGAGGGTATGGAACTACCATTTAATCAAGAGCATCAAGACCTCTGTATACCTCGATGTTGGTGATAGTGATTGCTAAACTCCTCTATCATGATCCTAGTAAAAATGTACCCCTCATTCAAATAAAATCTTGATTTGATAAGTTAAGGTTTTTCTATCTTATTTAACACTTAAAGGGTAATATTGATGATGAGGATGCCAATATATGCAATTATTTTGATGATATGTAGTTATTTATTGTAGTGTGATTTTTTTTGGACTCTATAGGCCATTTAGAGCCTCTTTGTTGACATATTTTTTGTTCACAGATAGATTGTAGTCGGTGCTATTTTGGTTATATGAACTAGTTGTATGATTGAATTTGTATCATCATTATGTACAACTGTAAATGTTTTAGTTTCTAAATACTAAAGAGATTTTAATTTTTTTCTATATTTCATTTTTGTATGCTTAATAATTCACTAATTTGTTATATATATATATATGACATGTCCTCAATGTCATGTTTCTGAGGTTTCCATGTTTTGTCCTATGCTGAACACTCATATTTCCATGCCGTGTTTCATTATGTCAGGTGACTTAGGGTATAACCTTTTTTCTTACATGATGCAAATATTAGTTAATGAAATTCTATTAAAAGATGCAATAACTTTCAACATTGTAATATGATGCAAAATGATTTCCTTTGTGTCATTAAGTCAACTAACTTGTTGAAATTTCTGAGTTTAACACATTAGAAATCCCTACTGCATTATCTGGTTTATTATCTCCTACTTGTTATTTCCTTTAACAAGTTATTTATAAATAAAATATCAAAATAAACACAAATGCAGCCTTAACACATACAGATCAACAACTAAAATGACTGAGACAATCACACAAGGGACACTGTTATTTTTGGACAAACATCCCCCAGAAAAATCCAATGTAGGAAAACCGGTCAGCAAATATGAGGGTTTTATTATTATGCAATTTCTTAATACAACTACGGTACCCGAAATGGCTCACCCTTCAGAGAATTTTCTTGGCAGAAGTAACTCTCCTCGGAGACATATTTTGGCTAATCAACAACCGGATGATTGATCCCACAACAACTTCGACAATTCCTTAGTTGGACAGTGAACGCTGCTCCAAGCGTTTCTCTGGAACTGCGTCACCCTTTTTCACTCTGTGTCTACCTCTCAGCTCCTATTTTGCCCCACGAAAATCCCTCAGCACTACCTCTTCATCCCAGCGTCAACTCTACTAGCCTCTGCTACCTCTGCATCAACCTCTTGGCCTTTTGCGTCTTCTGCGTTGGCTCACTCAGCCTCTGCGTCAGCCTTCCAAGGCTCTGCGCCGTCTCTCTGGCACTTTCTCTACCTCTTTGATATGTATTCTTGGCCTTCTGCCAAACTTCCCCTCATTGCAACAGATCACTAACTCGATTTCTCAGCAAAGCCTGCCCCAGAAAATCAAATTCTTGATCAACTTGGTGTACCTCCAACTAACCCTCAAGCCTCCTCTTATACTTTTCTTGTTGACGATTCAACGGCTGAGATTAAGTCCCTAATCAATGACTAAGATTAGATTTGGTTTGATCCTCGTCATTTAGAACTTTCTCAACCATTTTATGTTAATACACATTAATATTTTAATTTTCCTAAGTTTAGACTTAGGAACCCCATTAAAAATATTAATTATTTTAATATCTCTCCATCCAGGTGGAATTTCCCCAAATGATTTTTTGGTCTTGAAGATCTTATGTGCCTTAGCCTCTCCACCAGTTTTCAAGGCTAGAACACATTCGATGCTACCACAAATCAACACTCCCTCTTAGCAAAGAATGTGCTCTAGTAATGCTCCACCACTGAAACATCACACTGATCCTTCACACCGGTACTTGTGTTGATGCTTGGCCTACTACCTCACATCCTCTACATTATTGTTCCCTGTACTGCTGCCCATGACACTGCCACTACCACTGCTACATCTATACTGCAACTCCCTCTCAATATGTTGCCCATGTTGCCCCTAGCACTGCCACTGTTAACTGTTGCACTGCAACTCAGTTACCGAGAAGTAGGTAATTGACTTCCCCAAATACTGACATCCCAATCAGTCTGGAAGCCTCGTGATGTTGAAACTGCCTCTGCTGCTAACCCGTGCTCCCTTTGTTGCCACTGTGTTGCTGCAAACACCTTTGTGCCTCTCACACTGCTGCAATCTCTGTTGCATTGCTACAGACTTCTGCACCCTAGCCTTGCCTTGCTGCTCTATCACACTTTGCTCCACTTGACATTTGTCATCATGCTAATGTCATTAAGGGCTCCCATAGCCGGATGTGATCCAAGAGTTTGGGCACCTCAAGGATCATGCCCTAGTATGTAGTCCTCCTGACTACAACTCGATGTCACCCCACCTCTTCTCTAGAGGTGTATGAGCACTCATGGCACAATCATCATCAGTTTCGGCCTCTTTCTCCACCTTAGCTGGAGCTGCCTTTGAATCGGAAGCCTCTCCCTTGTTTTACTTCCTAAGACACTAGAATGCATAATGTCTCAGCTCCCCACAATGGAAGCACTTATCCTTGGAGATGTCCTTCTTCTTCCTCTTAACTTGTTGTCTGATCCGAATGGAAAATGGCCCCTTGTATTGGTTATCTATGGTACTCATCCACCCATATTATTCATTGACCCATGGAATTTACCCATGGTATTGTAAATGGCATCCACCTGTGGTATTGTAAAATCCACCCATGGTAT
>APFE030654292.1:108539-175782 GCA_000404065.3 Pinus taeda
GAGGGCACGTCTCCAATGGAAACCCACTCCGAATGCTGCTCCAGAATTAAAATGGACATAACTCGGCCAATATAACTCAGAATATTTATTATAACCTATTTTTAGAAGCAGAAGGACCATTTTGCATTCCCATGTGATGGAAATCCTTATCTGGGCACTTTGAGATCTCAAATTCGCACTGCAACAGTTCCGCCGTCACGAAAATTCTGATAAAATAGCCAATTTTAAATCAGCGATATCTCCCACATTCGAACTCCGATTCGACCCATTAGATCTACAATTAGATTTTGTAGAGCGTGCACCAGGACATCTAGATCTGTGCCGCAAACTCGCTGCCCTGAAAAATTATCTGCAATCCCACTGATTTTTAAATCAGCGATATCTCCTTCATCCAGACTCCGATTTGACCGATTTTTTTTTGAAATCGGCTATTTTTTCACAAAGAATACAGATATGTAATCATATTTTACAGATCTTAAACCAAAACGTACAGATATGATCTGCAAAGTCGCCACCCAAAAAAAAATTAAAAAAAAAAAATTCCTGAAGTTTGTTGAATATTGCTGCAAAACTTGAAGCTGAAATATGCATCAAACCCTCATTCTCATGGAATCATAACCTGCTTTGATACCACTGATCCAGATCTTGGGAGGAGGCCCCCTAGATCTAAAAGATTGAAATGGATCTTGGGAGGAGAGATCCCCAAGATCTGAAAACTTGCAATGGATCTTGGGGGAAGAGACCCCCAAGATCTGAAAACTTGAAATTACCAGAAGAAAAATATGAGAATGCCCAATAAACAAAACCACAAAGAAGCTTTTTATTAAAACCTAAGTGGAAATAAACCAACTAGGGAAATGGTAGCTTATCTCTGAGAAGAGATGTGATGGCTACATGCCTCTGAACTGTAAAGGCTACATTGTGGCAGAAAATCTGTCCTTTTACAAAATGTGACTTGTTACTTATAGTATTTTTCAGTTACAATACCATGGGTCAATTCCATGGGTGAATGAATACCATGGGTGGATTTTACAATACCACGGGTGGATGCCATTTACAATACCATGGGTAAATTCCATGGGTCAATGAATAATATGGGTGGATGAGTACCATAGATAACCAATACAAGGGACCATTTTCCATTCGGATCATTGTCCCTCAGATGCTAGAGCCGCATCCTCCTCCTCCTCTTTCTTGATTCGACCTCCCTTGCCACTACTCCCTGCCTTGGTCATCCTCCTGATCTCTTCTTGGCAAAGAGATGCCCACATCTCCTCCCAACTGGGAAAAGTAGCCCTGCCCAAAATACTTTGGACAAATGTCTCCCATTCCTCGGAGATTGCATTCAGGGCAGTCCTGACCATAAATTCTGGATCTGGTGTAGACCCCAAGGAAGTAAGTTGGTCAAGAATCTCTTGCAACCTAAGAAGGAATGGATCTATTTGCTCTCCCTTCTGCATTTGATATGACCGCAGCTGATTCTCCAATAGCATCTTATGTTGCACGAAAGAGCCCTGGTATAAGGTGGTCAGGGTGTCCCACATCTCCTTTGTTGTGTTCTTCTTAGTAATATGTGATATGACTTGATCTTTGACCCCGTCTAGGATCATGAACTTCGCACTTTCCATTGGATCCCCATACTTCTCGTTCTCAGCTGGGTCAAATGGGATAGCCACGATATTCAAGGCAAAGTCCTTGATGCGATGTTGATCAAGGACTACCAAGATCCTGGTCTTCTAGATGACAAAGTTGGAAGCCCCGTCCAATCTGTCCTGATCCCTTAGTCCGTTCACTGCCATTTCAACTCCTCTTATGGACTCCCTCTGAGTCTCGACTCCCCTCCTGTAAATCTCCCTCTAAGTCCAAATTTCCCTTCTGGAAATCCTCTGGCCAACTGTCGAACAGCTCCTCTCCAATCCTCCTTGCAACTGCAACTCGGATCTGGATTCCTTGGCTAGAAATCCGTCGAGGTATTGACTCCCGCTACCTTGGTCCCGCCTCCTTAGACATTGTTCTGCTTCGACAGAAACAGTGTCCCACCAGCTCCTCAAATCACAATCTGCCCATAGCTTCCCAGGCCCCGACAACTAAAGAAATTGAGCCTCGCAGGCTCTACGCAATCCCAGCAAAGGCTGAATCTACTCCTCCTGGCCACAGTGTCAATCCTTCCTAGCTGAGAAAGATGACTAGGCACTGCGTAGGTCTGATCTACCTCTCTGCCTTTGTGCTGACCTTTCCCTTGGCTCGAAATGATGACGCAGGCTCTGCATCACTTCTTCTCTAGCTGCTTCTTCTCTGGAACAGTGTCGTCTCTAGGGACATTTGCTACTGCTGCAAATTTCAGATTTCTGCTAGTGCCTTCAGTCCTCATGTGATCTGCAATCTCTCTGATACCACGTTGAAATTTCTAAGTCTGACACATTAGAAATCCCTATTGCATTATCTGGTTTATTATCTCCTACTTGTTCTTTCCATTAACAAGTTATTTATAAATATAAATACCGAAATAAACACAAATGTTGTGTTAACACATACAGATCAGCAACTAAAATGATTGAGACAATCACACAAGGGACACCATCATTTTTGGACAAACGTCCCCGGAAAAACCCAATGTAGGAAAACTGGTCCAGCAGATTTGAGGGTTTTTTTTATGCAGTTTCTGAATACAAATAGGGTACCAAAAATGGCTCACCCTTCAGAGAATTTCCTTGGCAGAAGTACCTCCCCTCGGAGACAGATATTCTAGTTGATAAGCAACCGAATGATTGATCCCACAACAACTTCGACAGTTCCTTAGCTGGACAGCGAAAGCTGCTCCAAGCGTTTCTCTGGAACTGCATCACCCTCTAGGGACAGCGTAACGCTTTTTTGTTCTGTGTCTACCTCTCAGCTCCTAGTCTACCCCACGAAAATCCCTCAAGGTTAGCCCAGCGTCAGCTCTGCTAGCCTTTGTTGCCTCTGCATTAGCCTCTTGGCCTTTTACGTCTTCTGCGCTGGCTCACTCAACCTTCCAAGGCTCTGCGCTGTCTCTCTGGCACTTTCTCTACCTCTTTGATCTGTATTCTTGGCCTTTTGCCGAACTACCCCTCGCTGCAACAGATCACTAACTCGATTTCTCAGCAAAGCCTGCCCCAGAAAATCGAATTCTTGATCAACTTGGTGTATCTCCAACTAACCCTCAAGCCTCCTCTTATACTTTTCCTGTTGACGATTCAATGGCCGAGATTAAGTCCCTAATCAACGGCTAATATTAGATTTGGCTCGATCCTCATCATTTAGAACTTTCTCACCCATTTTATGTTAATACACATTAATATTTTAATTTTCCTAAGTTTAGACTTAGGAACCCCATTAAAAATATTAATTATTTTAATATCTCTCCATCCGAGTGGAATTTCCCCAAACAATTTCTGGGTCTTGGAGATCTTATGTGCCTTAGCCTCTCCAACAATTTTCATGGCTAGAACACATTTGATGCTACCACAAATCAACACTCCCTCTTAGCGAGGAATGTGCTCTAGTAATGCTCCACCACTGAAACATCACACTGATCCTTCACACTGGTACCTGTGCTGATGCTTGGCCTACTACCTCACATCCTCTGCACTGTTGCTCCCTATACTACTACCCATGACACTCACACTGCCACTGCTACATCTGTACTGCAACTCCCTCTCAATATGCTGCCCCTAGCACTGCCACTGCTAACTGCTGCACTCCAACTCAGTTATCGAGAAGTAGGTAACTAACTTCCCCAAACACTGACATCCGAGTCAGTCTGGAAGTCACGTGATGTTGAAACTACCTCTGCTGCTAACCCGTGCTCCCTCTATTGCCATTGTGTTGTTGTAAACACCTTTGTGCCTCTCACACTGCTGCAACCTCTATTGCATTGCTACAGACTTCTGCACTCTACCCTGCCTTGTTGCTCCATCACACTTTGCTCCACCTGACATTTGTCATCATGCTACTGTCATTAAGGGCTCCAATAGCCGGATGTGATCCAAGAGTTTTGGCACCTCAAGGATCACGCCCCTAGTATGTACTCCTCCTGATTACAACTCGATGTCACCCCACCTCTTCTCTAGAGGTGCATGAGCACTCATGAGAATATCATCATTAGTCTCGACCTCTTTCTCTGCCTTAGCTGGAGCTGTGTTTGAATCGGAAGCCTCTCCCTTGTTTTTCTTCTTGAGACACTAGAATGCATAATGTCCCAGCTCCCCACAATGGAAGCACTTATCCTTGGAGATGTCCTTCTTCTTCCTCTTCCCTTGCTGTCCCGCAGATGCTAGAGCCGCATCCTCCTCCTCCTCTTTCTTGATTTGAACTCCCTTGCCACTACTCCCTGCCTTAGTCATCCTCCTAATCTCTTCCTGGCGAAGAGCTGCCCGCATCTCCTCCCAACCGAGAAGAGTAGCCCTGCCCAAAATACTTTGGACAAATGTCTCCCATTCCCCGGAGACTGCATTCAGGGCAGTCCTGACCATAAATTCTGGATCCGGTGTGAACCCCAAGGAAGTAAGCTGGTCACGAATCTCCTGTAACCTAAGAAGGAATGGATCTATCTGCTCTCCCTTTTGCATCTGATATTACCGCCACTGATTCTCCAATAACATCTTATGCTACATGGAAGAGCCTTGGTATAAGGTGGTCAGGGTGTCCCACATCTCCTTTATTGTGTTCTTCTCAGTAATATGTGGTATGACATGGTCTTTGACCCCGTCTAGGATCATGAACTTTGCCCTTGCTATTGCATCCCCATACTTCTCGTTCTTTGCTTGGTCAACTGGGATAGCCACAGTTTTCAAGGCAAGGTCCTTGATACGATGTTGATCCAGGACTGCCAGGATCCTAACCTTCCAGATGACAAAGTTGGAAGCCCCATCCAACCTGTCTTGATCCCTTAGTCCATTCACTGCCATTTCAGCTCCTCTTATGGACTCCCTCTAAGTCTCGATTCCCCTCCTGGAAATCTCCCTCTTAGTCTTGATTTCCCTTCTGGAAATCTTCTGGCCAACTATCAAACCGCTCCTCTCCAATCCTCCTTGCAACTGCAACTCGAATCTAGATTCCTTGGCTAGAAATCCGTCGAGGTATTGACTCCCTCTACCTTGGTTCTACCTCCTTACACATTGTTCTGCTTCGACAGAAACATCATCCCACCAGCTCCTCAAATCACAATCTGCCCACAGCTTCCCAGGCCCCGGCAACTGAAGAAACTGAGCCTCTCTGGCTTTGCGCAATCCTGGCACAGGCTGAATCTCCTCTTCCTAGCCACAGTGTCAATCCTTCTTGGCTAAGAAAGATGACTAGGCACTGCGTAGGTCTGATCTACCCCTCTGCCTTTGCGCTGACCTTTCCCTTGGCTCGAAATGATGACACAGGCTCTGCGTCACTTCTTCTCTCGCTGCTTCTTCTCTGGAATAGTGTCGTCTCTCGAGACAGCTACTACTGCTGTAAATTTCATATTTCTGCTGGTGCCTTCAGTCCTCCTGTGATCTGCAATCTCTCTGATACCATGTTGAAATTTCTAAGTCTGACACATTAGAAATCCCTACTGCATTATCTGGTTTATTATCTCCTACTTGTTCTTTCCATTAACAAGTTATTTATAAATATAAATACCAAAATAAACACAAATGCAGCCTTAACACATACAGATCAACAACTGAAATGACTGAGACAATCACACAAAGGATACCGTTATTTTTGGACAAACGTCCTCGGAAAAACCCAATGTAGGAAAATCAGTCCAACAGAGATGAGGTTTTATTATTATGCAGTTTCTGAATACAACTAGGGTACCAGAAATTGCTCACCCTTCAGAGAATTTCCTTAGCAGAAGTACCTCTCCTTGGAGACAGATATTCTAGCTGATTAGCAACTGGATGATTGATCCCACAACAAATTTGACAGTTCCTTAGCTGGACAGCGAAAGCTGTTCCAAGCATTTCTTTGGAACTGCGTCACCCTTTTCTGCTTTGTGTCTACCTCTCAGCTCCTCTGCCCCACGAAAATCCCTCAGCACAACCTCTTTAGCCCAGTGTCAGCTCTGCTAGCCTCTACTGCCTCTGCGTCAGCCTCTTGGCCTTCTGCGTCTTCTGTGCTAGCTCACTCAGCGTCTGCGTCAGCCTTCCAAGGCTCTGCGTTGTCTCTCTGGCACTTTCTCTGTTTCTTTGATATGTATTCTTGGCCTTCTTCCGAACTGCCCCTCGCTGCAACAGATCACTAACTCAATTTCTCAGCAAAGCCTGCCCCAGAAAATCGAATTTTTGATCAACTTGGTGTATCTCCAATTAACCCTCAAGCCTCCTCTTATACTTTTTTTGTTGATGATTCAACAGCCGAGATAAAGTCCCTAATCAATGGCTAAGATTAGATTTGGCTCGATCCTCATCATTTAGAACTTTCTCACCCATTTTATATTAGTACACATCAATATTTTAATTTTCCTAAGTTTAGACTTAGCAACCCCATTCAAAATATTAATTATTTTAATATCTCTCCATTCGGGTAGAATTTCTCCAAACTAATTTTGGGTCTTGGAGATCTTATGTGCCTTAGCCTCTCCACCCATTTTCATGGCTAGAACACATTCGATGCTACCACAAATCAACATAACTTAGGTTGTAACTTTGTTCTGCTACATGATGCAAATTAGTTATGAAATTCTACTGGAAGATACAACTCAAAGTTGTAATATGATGCAAAATGATTTTTTTTGGCATGTTTACCTAGAAATCTACAATTGTCACAAAGTACCTCTTCTTTGTAACATGTAAACATATTGAATAGTGTGAAATTTTTATCTATTGCAGTAACTAGAAACTATTCTTCTAACTGTAAATTTAATTATGCAATTTATTTGCTATGAAAATCAACAAATAAAATCACAACTACAATTTTCACCATAAAAATACTACGGAAAATAAAACACTAAAAACTAAGAAATTCTAGCACACACACAAGAATTTTGACACAGTTATTTTTGGACAATTGTCCCTGGAAAACCCAATGTGGGAAAACTAGTGCAGCGGATGAGGGTTTTATTATTATTCTTCAATAACAATTCTGAGTGCAATAATTTAGATGCTCAACTAGCAATCTAATCTGAGGAAAATACTGGCAAAATTATTGTGAGAATTCTCTCACCCCACAGCTAATTTCTACCTCCGAAATTACCTCCCTAGCCTATGCGTTAAGCCTCCTGTGTTACCCTTTGCGCAATGCTTATGCATACCCTGTGGGGATTCTGACCTTCCTTCCTTTGCCTCTTCCTGGAACTAGAAAACTCCCCCCTGGAATGTTGCTACCCTCCTCTTCCACCTGCTACTCACCCTATGGATCTATCTTCTTTGTTGAATTACTGCCACTGAGAAAATTGAACTACCTAGAAAACTGAGTATCTACACTGGTGTGTTCTCCATCACCACATCAATCTCCTCTTATAGTCCACTGTTGGAGCACCAATGACCAAGATTAAAACTTAATAAATGGCTAGGATCATCTCTGGATCGATCCGTGTATTACAAAAACGATTTCTAGGTTTTGGAGATCTCATGTATTCTAATCTCTCCACCAAATTTTGTGGCTAGAACACATCCGATGCTACAAAAACTAACACTCCCTCTTACAAAGGAATGTGTTCTAGTGCTGCATTCTCTGCCACAACGCCCTATCTCTACATCATCTCTTGCCACGTTGCTGATGTCTGGCCATACTGCCTACCAACCACTGTACAACTTTGATACACATTGCATCTGAGCTGCTGCTGACGCTGCCATACTGTTGCCAATACTGCAAGTCCCTCTCATCTGTTGTTGCTGCAACTAAGAATCATCCAAGGTAATCTATCTCTGCTACTGAAATGGGTTCTCCACCATACCCATCTGTTCTCCGAAATAGACGAAATTAGCTCTTCCTAGAGCTTTCATGAGTATATATGCAACCTGCACTTCTATGGGAACATAAGGTAGCTGGACTACTCCACGCTATACACAATCTATGATGAAATGACATCGAATATCTATGTGTTTCAACCTACCATGAAACATTTGTTAAAATTGGCAACTAGGGCCAACCTCCATGTGGGTCAGCTTATTTATGGCAGCTGATATTTTTATTGGATCCCTCTCATCGAGAGGTGTAGCATTGATCTAAAGATCATCCGATTCCGATAAGTATTTATGGAGATATGAATTTATTTTGATTATGAAATTATTATCAAGCTTACTAGCAACTTGAGTAGGCTCAAAAGCCCAATAGACATGCCTATTCATCATCTACGTTTTAGTATAAATAGAAGACGATTTGAAGTCATTTGAACACACTCTTTATGTGATCTCCTCTCCACGTCTTGGGTTTTTGGAAAAGGAGAGACACTTAAGATTAAGTTGGCTTTGTATGATGCCCTAGCTGTAGTCAATCTAACTGCAAAGAGGATGGTGCCCTAGCCGCAGCCAAATGAAGAGCACTAGTCGCAAATTGAAGGAGATCTATCTGCTGTCTGGGGAGCTGCAATATGCAGTCTAAAGAAGCCCTAATCCGTGGACTAAAGGAGGCCCTAACTGCCGTTGAGAGGAGCCTAATCCATAGCACGGAGGAGGGCCTTATTCGCAGGTCAAGGGGAGACTTAAACACAATTCCTAGCCGTCTAAATGAGATCCCTAACTCGCTGTTCTAAGCCGCAGTAAGGGAAGATATCATACGTTGTAACTAAGACTCTCTAAAAGCAGTCCATACTCAGCAATATATACGCACAACATGGAGCACTTATATGTTGTCCAACATAAAGGGTAGCTGGAGTAAAATAAAGGAAGCCACAGTCATAAAGGGTAGCCGCAGTGATATAAAGGAAGGTGCAGTCAAGACCTCACATGTATAGGCGCAGATCCGCACTGCAGGAAGAATGACGCTGATCTCAGGTGAGTACAGGTTCTTGGTGTCAAGGTGCAGTTTCAGTATGTATGTATGATAAGGGTTTTGGTGAAATGAAAATCAAACCCTTGCACCGCACTATAGAAACATCATTTCTGACCTACCTTCTAAACAGCCTCAATGTATATGGGTACTCTACTAAACACTGTTACAGGTAAATGGAGATTACGTTAAGTGATTATCTCAGACTTGACTGTCTTGGCGTAATATGAAATATGTGATACTCGACATAACTGTGAGAATGAATAAATCAGAGAAGGCTAATGATGATCTCAGCAGCATCTTGATATACCTGTAGGTGTTGTCATCAACTAGACCTCAATCATGAACAATCTCAAATCATGATGGTAAGATATGCAGAGCGTTAGTAATGGGCATCATGATGATGAATGAGATCATGAGCATGGGCAGCATCATGATGAATGAGATCATGAGCATGGGCAACATCATGATGAGCATGAGCAACATAATGATGCATGATGATATGAGCATGGGCAGCATGATGATGAATGAGATCATGGGTAGCTTGATGATGGATAAGACCATGGAAGATGCAGCATGATGAGCAGCATGAAGATGAGAGCAGCTCAATCATCAAGGTTCAACACATGTGACAGTACAGCAAGGTTTCACACAGTAAGGTGCAGCAAATGGACGAAATGCAACACTACGATAGGTGAAGCTGTCACCTTGGAGAATCAATTGAAGCAAAATGTCTTCAACTGATCTCATGTATCATCGTTATAGGAGCTGATCTATGCTCAGATCTAGATAAGTCAAAGTGTTGACTTCTATTGTAAATGTACTCTCTCTCACTTTCTCTGTTGAACTTTGAAGAACATAAAAGAAGAATTGATCAAGGGTTTCCCCACATTGGGGTTTATCCCTGGCTAGCGCCACATCTTGTGTCCTCTTGTCTTGGCTTGTCTTCTGCAATTTATATTTATGTTCTATCTGCAGTTTACTTTAGTGCTGATGTGACTGCTAATCTAGAAAAGATAATGAGCTAACTGTGAAAATTGAAATAAATAGCTCTAGCATAGAACATACCAAAAATTAACATGGTATCAGAGCTAAGGTAAAGAAAATGCCCAAGCAAGAGTGAAACAACAATCACCAAAGACAGTTGGGACATGACAAAAGGATCAATGGGTTCCTCATCCCTCTTCTAATTCACTAAGGGTGAAGTCAAAGCAGGGAATATTATCAGAATGGCGCAGTGGAAATTTCTAATGGCCTACCTAAAGTTCACTTCATTGGGAAGTTCGGATCTAAGGGTGGAAGGAAAGGCAGATGCCTTGGTTACAATAAGTTCAGCCATTATGCAAAGGCGTGTCCGAATGGCAGAGATGCAGGTCATCAAGGACACAACCAACTCTTCAGAGAAAGCAAGGAACCCCAGGTATGAAGAATCAAATGTTGTTTCTGATAAGATAAAGAAGCGTTATCTTATATTGGCCCTCTCCTTCAAATCCTTTGGGAATTTGGCTTATTGATTGTAGTGCTTCAAGGCACTTCATCGGATAGATGGGTACACTCTCTAATTTGGTAGAGATGGAAACAATCGTGGGATTATACTTGGAGCCGATGCCACCTATCCCGAAAAGGATGTTGGGAATGTTATCCCTCAACTGAATGGGGGTAACTCAATTCATTTACAAAATCTCTTTTATGTACCTGATCGCAAGAAGAACCTGGTGTCCATTTCAGCAATGGAAGTTAAAGGTTACAGGGTGGCACTCATCGATGGAAAGGGATGCCTAAATTCAAAAAAAGCATGAAGGTACATGTCTGAAATGTACCAAAGGAAAATCTTATGAGGGGGACCATTCCCCTCATGCAGTAGGTCCACAGGTTTGGAACAACTTGAGGAGTTTTAGATTCATGATCGGGAATCTCATGTATACAGGTGGAAGAAAGCCCTCTATGGCTTGAAGCAAAACACCTCGGGCGTAGTATGAGAGGATTGATAGCTGTCTAATGAAACTGAGATTCACTAGGAGTGAAACCGATCCAAACCATTACTTGAAGGTTGTGGATGATAGACCTCTCATACCAGCACCTATGTCTGACAGGTGCAGACCCTCTCATTTGTAGGAGACAGAGGGAGTTGGATTCCGAATGTGGAAAGATAAATTGCAAGCCCGTGACTGCCTCGAGGATCTTAACTTTCAGAAGTTATATGGTAGTGATGTCAGACCAGATTTGGGAACTGCCTCTGAGTTTCATAAACTCATTCGCATTGATGTTCATGGTGAACCTCCGTCTGGACATATGTTTTGCAGTTAGTATGGTGAGCTCATACTTGGTTGAACTTCACTGGATTGGCACCTAGAATCTTCTGAGATATCTTCAGGGCACAATCTCTCATGGATTGAAATACACTGCCAGAAATATTTCAAATGCTGAGTGGGCAGGCAATGTGGAGGATCACTAGAGCACTTCTCAGCGCTGGTTCTCCTTGGGATCTGCTTCGATATCTTGGATGAGCAGGAAGCAGAAGTTGGTGGCTTTGAGCACCGCCGAGGCAGAGTATATTGCTGCTAGCATGGCTACCTGAGAGGCAGTCTGGTTACGAAAGCTCTTCAGTGAGCTATTTGGATACCACTATGTAGCAGGATGATTAGTTCTCCTATGAGGTCTGGATGATGTGTTCTCCATGACATTTATGTAGCAGGATGAATAGTTCTCCTGTGAGGTCTGGATGATGTGTTCTCCATGACGATTATGTAGGAGGATGATTAGCTCTCCTGTGAGGCTTAGATGATGTGTTCTCCATGGCGATTGTGTAGCAGGATGATAAGTTCTCCTATGAGGACAGGATTGATTAGTTCTCCTATCAAGGCATCCTACCCATGCAGTCTGGGACTCATGGGAAGTACCTCTCATCTGATCAATCAGCAGGGAAATGAGGATAGGGACCATAGTAGTACTGATGGACGCATCGCTGTATCTACTGTACTCCCCATGCTAGGATGACCTTCATTGCTCTGGGATCAATGATACTGGTCTAGGACCAGTTGTAGGAGTTGTACCTACTATGATGCTGACTTTAGGTCGGTTGAGACTACTCTGGGACCAATGGTACATACTCTGAGACAAACTTCAGGTCAGTGGAGGACTGGTTTAGAACCAATGGGAGTGGTACATACTATGACGCTGAGTTCGGGTCGGTTGAGACTGGTCTGGGACCAGTGGTACACACTCTGAGACTGATGATATTGGTCTAGGACCAGTGGTAGGAGTGGTACCCACTATGACGCTAACTTTGGGTCAGTTGAGACTGGTCTAGGACCAGTGGTACGCACTCTGAGACTGACTTCGGGTCAGTGGAGAATGGTATGAGACATTCTCGATCAATTCTTCTTCTTCATGGTTCAGCAGAGCTAAGCAGAGCAGAGCCAGCAGAGCTGAGCAGAGCAAAGCAGAGCTGAGCAGAGCCAGTAGAGCTGAGCAGAGCCAACAGAGCAGAGCAGAGCCAGCAGAGTTGAGGAGAGCAGAGCAAAGCCAGCAGAGCTAAGCGGAGCAGAGCAGAGCCAGCAGCGCTGAGCAGAGCCAGCAAAGGTGAACAGAGCTGAGCAGAGCCAGCAGAGCTGAACAAAGCCAACAGAGCCAACAGAGCTTAGTAGAGCAGTGCAGGGCACTTATTGCAGAGACAGTACAGTCGGACATATGGATTAGCGGATGGAGTTCTCCCTAGTTGAGAGGGAGTGTTAAAATTGGAAACTAGGGACAAACTCCATGTGGGTCAACTTATTTATGGCAACTGATATTTTTATTGGATCCCTCTCATCGAGAGGTGTAGGATTGATCTAAATACCATCCAATTCCGATAAGTATTTATGGAGATATGAATTTATTTTGATTATGGAATTATTATCAAGCCGACCAGCAACTTGAGTAGGCTCAGAAGCCCAATAGACATGCCTATTCATCATCTATGTTTTAGTATAAATAGAAGAGGATTTGAAGTCATTTGGACACACTCTTTATGTGATCTCCTCTCCACGTCTTGGGTTTTTGGAGGAGAGACACTTAAGAGTACGCTGGCTTTGTATGATGCCCTAGCTGTAGTGAATCTAACCACAGAGAGGATGGTGCCCTAGCCACCGCCAAATGAAGAGCACTAGCCGCAAATTGAAGGAGATCAATCTGCTGTCTCGGGGAGCTGCAATATGCAGTCTAAAGAAGCCCTAATCCGTGGACTAAAGGAGGCCCTAACTGCCATTGAGAGGAGCCTAATCCACAGCACGAAGGAGGGCCTTATTCGCAGGTCAAGGGAAGACTTAAACACAAGTCCTAGCCGTCTAAATGAGATCCCTAACTCACTGTTCTAAGCCGCAGTAAGGTAAGATATCATACATTGTAACTAAGACTCTCTAAATGCAGTCTATACGCAACAATATATATGCACAGCATGGAGCACTTGTACGCTGTCCAACATAAAGGGTAGCCGCAATAAAATAAAGTAAGCCGCAGTCATAAAGGGTAGCCGCAGTGATATAAAGGAAGGTGCAATCAAGACCTCGCATGTATAGGAGCAGATCCGCACTACAGGAAGAATGATGCTGATCTCAAGTGAGTACAGGTTCTTGGTATCAAGGTGCAGGTTCAATATGTATGTATAATGAGGGTTTTGGTGAAATGAAAATCAAACCCTTGCACCGCACTATAGAAACATCACTTTGGACCTACCTTCTAAATAGCCTCAATGTATATGGGTACTCTACTAAACATTGTTACAGCTAAATGGAGATTACGTTAAGTGATTATCTTAGACTTGACTGTCTTGGCATAATATGAAATATGTGATACTCGGCATAACTGTGAGAATGAATAAATCAGAGAAGGCTAATGATGATCTCAGCAGCATCTTGATATATCTGTAGGTGTTGTCATCAACCAGACCTCAATCATGAATAGTCTCAAATCATGATGATGAAAGATGCAACATGTTAGTAATGGGTAGCATCATGATGAATGAGATCATGAGCATGGGCAACATCATGATGAGCATGAGCATCATAATGATGCATGATGAAATGAGCATGGGTAGCATGATGATGAATGAGATCATGGGCAGCTTGATGATGGATAAGACCATGGAAGATGCAGCATGAATATGAGAGCAACTCAGTCATCAAGGTTCAACACGTGACAGTACAACAATGTGTCACACGGTAAGGTGCAACAAATGGACAAAATGCAACACTACGATAGGTGAAGCCGTCACCTTGGAGAATCAGTTGAAGCAGAATGTCTTCAACTGATCTCATGTATCATCGTTATAGGAGATGATCTATGCTCAGATCTAGATAAGTCAAAGTGTTGACTTTTGTTGTAAATGTACTATCTCTCTCACTTTCTCTATTGAACTTTGAAGAACATAAAAGAAGAATTGATTAAGGATTTCCCCACATTGGGGTTTGTCCCTGGCTAGCGCCACATCTTGTGTCCTCTTGTCTTGGCTTGTCTTCTGCAATGTATATTTATGTTCTATCTATAGTTTACTTTAATGCTGATCTGATTGCTAATCTGGAAAAGATAATGAGCTAACTGTGAAAGTTGAAATAAATTGCTAGAGCATAGAACATACCTAAAATTAACAGCACTAGATTCTCAAAGAGCTTTATGCACCTCTGATTATCACAGTACACATTGGTCACCTCCATCCTTTGCCTGAACAAGCTCACAATCAACTTTCGAAGCCATATAGCTTCGCACGTAGTTGTGCTTGGTGCCATATACTTTGCTTCTACAAAGCTTAGTGCTACTGACTTCTACTTCCTGCTACACCAAGTAACCATCCCTGATCCAACACTGAAGCAGTAACCAAAGGTACTTTTCCTATCCATTGAACTGCCTGCCCAATTTGCATATGTGAATCCACATAACCTGACATCATCTCCTCAGGTATATCTCAACCCATACTCAACTGTGCCACATGCATACCTCAGAATGTTCCTCGTTGCTACCCAATGTACCCTCTTTGGCTCTACAATGAACTGACTAAGGGTATTGACTACGAAGCAAATGTCTGGCCTAGTATTGACTAGATACATGAAAGATCCAATAAGCTGTCCATACAAGGTGGGGTTGACATCCTTGTGATCTGATGCATCCATATTCTTCCAATTGGTGATAATGGGAATAGACATGGGTCTACAATCCTGCATTCTAAACCTCTTCAGAATATCTATAGCATATCTTCATTTCCTAAGGGAGATCTCCCCATCCTTCTATGACACTTCCAATCCGAGGAAATAATGCATCAACCCCAAATCCTTCATGTCGAACTCTGCTGCCAAGTTCCTCTTGCAGTCCTCTATGAGCCCTGATGATCCTGTCAAAAAGAGATCATCCACATACAAAACTAGGGTGAGTGGCTCACCCTCTACCATCAAATAATAAAGCATGGGATCTACGTCACCCTTGACGAATCCCATCTGCTGCAAGTAGCTGTCAATCCTACCATACCATGCCCTGGGAGCCTGCTTGAGTCCCTATAGATCTTTCTTCAGTCTACACACATGAGTGTGCCTCTCATAAGTCTCGAAGCCCTCTCGTTGTTCTATGTACACTTCTTCTTCTATCACCCCATTCAAGAAGGTTGTCTTGACATCCATCTGGTGAATATGCCATCCCATATGAGTTGCTAGGGATATAATTGACCGGATAGACGTGTATCTGGAAACTAGGGCGAAGGCCTCCTCATAATTTATCCCTTGTTTCTGTGCATACCTCTTTTCCACGAACCTAGCCTTCTATTTTTCCACACTGCCATCTACAACATATTTGATCTTGTAGATCCATCTAGAACCTACAATTGATCTGTCATTTGGCCTTGGCACTACCTCCCAAACATCATTCGTCATGATAGAGCTATACTCTTCTACTATGGAATCTACCCATACGTGATGATGTGATGCCTCCTAAAAGTTGGAAGGTTTTGCAACCTGAGCCACCAATGGTTGGTACTTGTCAGGTTGTTTGCATTGTCTTTTGTTAGTCCTACGAATTCCAGTAAATTCCTTTGCATCTCTCAATGTCTAACAAATATCTTTGCTAACTCGGCCACTAGTCGTGGGAGGTTCAGCCGACTCCTCCCCATCCTGCCTCAGCTGCTCCATTTGCTGAGAACTCCCTGGATTTCCTGCACCCGAGGAAATACTAGTACTGATCATAATACTCGATCCTTGTGACTGTCATCCTTCCTGTCCCACTGGCTGTCCCTATGGGTGCCGCTACTGTTGGACCAAAGGAGCTTCTGCTCATTGATTTTGATCACCTGCACACATCTCACAAGATTTTCCGAAAGCTTGGTCCTCCATGAACTTCACATCTCGCCTTACTACAATCATCCTATTCCTAAGAATGTATATCTTGTATGCCTTTGAGGTTTCGTTGTACCCAATGAAGAACCCCTCTCTGCAGTCTGATCTAGTTTGTTACGTTTCTCATCTGGCACGTGGCAATAAGAAACGCTACCAAAATTTTTTAAGTGACTAACTTCTAGCTTCTTCCCTATGAAGACTCCTTCTGGCGTTTTCTTCTCCAATGCTCTATGAGGAATCCTATTCTGGATATATATTGTTGTGTTACATGCCTCTACCCATAGAAATCTAGGTAAATCTTGGTCATATAACATAGTCTTTGCAACTCCAACAATGGTTTTGTTTTTCCGCTCCACTACACTATTCGGTTGTGGATTATATGGAGTTGTCCATTCTCTCTGGATGCCTTCCTTCGCACTGAAAGCTGTGAAATCTTTATCAGTATATTCTCCACCATTATCTAAGTGAAGTGCCTTGATCTTCTTCCCTGTCGCATTCTCCATGAGAGCTTTAAACTCTCTGAAATGATAGAATACCTCATCTTTGGTCTTCAAGAAGTAGATCAAGGTTTTCCTGGAATGGTCATCAATGAAGGTGACGAAATATTCAGCACCACTGAGAGCTCTAGTGGACATCGAGACACAAATATTTGAATGTATGAGTCCTAACACGCCATCATGTTTGCTATCACTTCTTGTAAATGTTACCTTAACATACTTCCCAAGTACGCATCCTCTGCACACATCATCATGTTTCGTACCAAGTTCTAGAACCCATGTTACTATTTATATAAGCATCCTAAGTGCTCCATGGTGTAGATGTCCCATTCTCCTATGCCATAAATCATTTAGCTCCTTCCACTGCTACTGTCACTGCCTATTAGTGCCATTGGAGAGTCAATTTGTAACCGGTACAATCTGTTACTTCGAACTCCAATCTATCTTACCTTTTTCCAACTTGGGTGTTTGGCATACAGTTTCTTTCCTACGAAGTGAATATCGTACCCTTATCTTGTAACTGGGATACTGAAATCAGGTTCATACCCAATCCTTGCACATGCAATACATTTGTAGTGTTGGTGCTTGCTCTTGACTCCCTCTGAAAATCTATGGTACCTCTCCCCACTGGAGTACATTTCGTCTTGTTTCCCATAGTAATTTGGAAGTTCATCTGCTCCTCCTTGTAGCTAGAGAAATATTCTCTAACCCCTGTCATGTGAGTTAATGCTCCACTGTATATATACCAAACACCCTGTGAAGTTGATCCCAATTAGCAAGCAAATTCGTCCTCCAATCTAGAAGACGAATCTAAAGTCTCCTGAATGTTACTTATGTCCATGGTTATGCCGAAGAATTTATAGTGGCTATTCCTCTTTCACCCGACATTGGTTCTGCACTAGCAATCTGTTGCAAAACCTTCTGCGTCTTGCTAGAGATTTGCCCAATGAAATAACTGAGCTTCTCCCTTTGCCTCTGGAATCACTCAAGTTGGAAGAATCAAATTTTTCTTCCCCTTTCTTAGAAAAATCTAACTTCCTCAAGCAACTGGGCCTCCTGGCAAATAGACTATGTTGCCTTTGGGAATTTTGGCCTACTACCCTTGCTAAGCAATGAAATTCCTTTCCTTTGATTCTGGGCTCTCAAACTCATCAACTATGCTCTAATACCATGTGAAATTTTTATCTATTGTAGTAACTGGAAATTATTCTTCTAACTGTTAATTTGATTACGCAGTTTATTTGCTATGGCAAACAATGAATAAAATCATAACTAAAATTTTCACCATAAAAATAAAGCTAAAAACAAAATACTGAAAATTGAGAAATTCTAGCACACACATCAGAATTTTGACATAGTTATTTTTGGACAATTGTTCCTGGAAAAACCCAATGCGGGAAAATTGGTGCAGCAGATGAGGGTTTTATTATTATTCTTCAGCAACAATTCTGAATACAATAATTTAGATGCTCAACTGGCAATCTAATTTGAGGAAAATACTAGCAAAATTGTTGTGACAATTTTCTCTCACCCCACAACTATTTTCTGCCTCTGAAATTACCTCCCTAGCCTCTGCGTTGAGACTCCTGCATCACCCTTTGCGTAGTGCTTACATAAACTCTATGGGGATTTCGACCTGCCTTCCTTTGCCTCTTCCTAGAACTAAAAAACTTCCTTCTGGAATCCTGCTACCCTCCTCTTCCACCTGCTACTCACCCTCTGGCTCTATCTTCTCTAGTGAATCACTGCCACTAAGAAAATCGAACTTCTTGGACAACTAAGTATCTACACTGGTGTGTTCTCCATCACCACAACGATCTCCTCTTATAATCCACTGTTGGAGCACTAACGACCAAGATTAAAACTTAATCAATGGCTAGGATCATCTTTCGATCGATCTATGTGAGCTTCTAGATGATTCTCGCTTTGACTTAATTAATACTGATTAATTAACCATAATCCCTAAGTTTAGACTTGGGAAATATTTTAAAAATTATTCATAATCTAATTAAGTCATTTCTAGGCAGAATTTTCAGAAACGATTTCAAGGTTTTGGAGATCTCATGTATTCTAGTCTCTCCACCAAATTTAGTGGCTAGAACACATTTGATGCTAATAAAACTAACAAATAGTATACTAACTAGAGGTTAGCTTCACAATGTTTTACACGAAATCAATTGTGAGGCTTTCATTCAATAGTTTATGCGAAGTTGTGAATGTCACAAACTGCATCCTCTCTTTAACATTTAAAGATTAAAGAAAAAAAAACAATATACTAACTAGGGACTTGCTTCATAGTTCATTAAAATAAATCAACTTCTAATGGTTTTCACTAAGTAAAATTTATGTAAAGAGATGCAAAATATCACAAAGTTCTCATTCTTTATAACATTGAAGATCCACAAACTTCACTTTTCAAACTTCAGAAAGAAGGAACCATCTTTAGTGGAAGCAATTTGAGATTACTATTCAATATCCAAATCAAATGTTTCTAATGGCTAAAACAGTCTACATCTTAGCATCCAAAGATAATTTCAATCCATTCAAAACAACATTTAAAGAAACAAAAAATATTTAACCATCCAAAGCATTGATAAAATACCTATAAATTATTATAACTCTTTCCACATAGGCTAGACTTTCGACCATTACCAACTTCATTACAATCTTGAAAACACAATCAAAATAGTCAATTTCTTTGATAATTCTCAATGTTTTATGGATTTGGAGTGCCAAAACAAGAAAGTACCTAAGAAAATTGGATCTTACCTAACTATTACGGATAGAACCCTTTGTTCCCATATGCAACCTAGGATCAAATATATGTTAGTGTTGGCATTGATGTCAAAGGTATTTTCATTAGAACAATTTTATATATAGTAAATTAGGCTCCTCATGAGGGTCAATATCCATCACCTATTCAAGGAGAGCAGTGTTCATATGTCAGTTGAAGGTTTCCTGCTCACATGGTTTAATTCTTGCTCTCTGAATCAGGTGTTTTAAATTTATCATACTTCCAAGTGTCTTGGCACAGATCGAGCACATGGGTTTTGAGATCAAATACTTGAGATGGTTGTGTGTTGCTCCATTCACGCTTAGGTCATTATGAAGTAACATGAATCATTGGTCAAACATTTGGTCAAAATATTTTCCCTATACGCAAGCAATTACTCCAATGAGCTTGTTCTCTAAGAATGAGGACAGAGGTTCTTACACAAAGATGGTTCAAAAGTGTAACTACTTAAGTCACATTTTTTGTAGAGTTATCTTTTTAAAAGCATGGTCAAATTGTAGATGTTGCAATCTCTGTTGCCTTTGTTTATAATTTTGTAGATGATGTTAAAAGGATTGTTGTTAGCCATAACTATTACCGCTCAATCTAGAAAGGGCCCTAGGAAGGGTCCCTAAGGGAAAAATACTAGACCAAATGGCAACAATGGAACGAGGACCCATTGTCACCTTAGTCGATGTTCCCTTCTCTTTATGGACTTTCACCGATGGGAGGAGTCCCGGTATGGAGGAAATCACTTGAATGATAGGATCAATGGCAAGTCATAATGTGATTTCTTAGGCCCATTCAAAGGAGAGGCTCGATTAATGTTTCAAATACCTAATAAGGAGAGGCCATTGAAAAGGGAGAAAGAGTTGCTACAAAGATGTCCTTAATCATGAGTGTCGACAAGATGTGATCTTCAAGCTTCCTTCCTTTACTTTAGCTCTGATACCATATTGGAGAATCAAGGGCAATGTAGATTAAAACTTGATTCTTCTTCTTGATAATTACTTATGAATATTATGTTTTTTTTATTTATTCTATGTCTTCTTCATTAAACAATCATACAAATGTTCAAAACATAAAGATCACAATGAGACAAAGGACACCAGAAATTAGGCTAGAGGCCAGGACAAAACCCACAAAGGGAAAACCCAACAATCCCTCTTACAAAATCAAATCAAAAGTGAGAGATATCCAAGCCAAGACCAATACCAAGCAGCCACAAAGATACCAATTCAAACCCTCCTCCAGGTCTCCTTCAATAGTCAAAATCAATGTTGGTCAAACCTTCTCAAATTCTAGTCAAACTCAAATTTTCGGCCCTATAGTAGAGGTCAAATTTCAGCCCTACAATCACCTCAGGATTCCAGCCCTAGCCCATTTTCCACATAAATTTGTCACATGTGAGCTGCAATAGGGTAAAAAATTCAGCTTTCTTCTTGTGCTTTGATTGCCTTCTCTCTCCTTCGACTTCGGCCTTCTTCTTCTTATTTAGGTGCAGAGGATACTTGATGTGTTTATGATTGATATCTCCAAGAGGTTGAACTTGTCTCTTATATATAGCTATCTAGGAGGGTCGAATAGGTGCCACTAGGAGGACTTGTCGAAGGAGGGCCGACTTGATCATCTTGTGGCCTTATGACTCAAAAATAAAATTCAAATTCTTTTTCTTACAAATGTCCCAATAGAACATGACTCAAATAAATTCTCTTTTGACTCAGTAGTTTTTTGTTCACTCTTTTTTACTCTAAGCATGCAAAACATGCTTTTAAAAAAATGTAATGAATATAATAATAGACACATCAATAATAAATTTACATTATGAAGACCAAAACTAATCACATTGTCCAACATGCATCTCGCCACACCTGCTATCGTGTTGCCTCTTGATAGTTGGAAGACTCATTATCTAGTAGCTAACTGAATAATGCCATGTAACCATTGTACCTCTTTGGTTGTCTCCATTGTTCGCTGCCTATCCTAGGAGCTCCCACAAACTCTTGAGCATCTCTAAGTGTCTGTTGAACCTCACGGTTCCTCCTGCCAACTATAGACAATGGATTATCCACCTGCATATCCTCCCGATGCATCTCCCTGATCTATTGCATCTATTGCCCCATAGTCTGAAAACTCTCAGGAACTCCTTCACCTTAACCTGTGCTCGTACTGGTATTTGTACTTATGCTTTGTTGCCCATGATCCTGCTGCTCAACTCTTGGAGCTTTTGTTGGTTGCTCACTCTGATCAGCTGTAGCTGGAAAATCTTTGGACCTCCTATATGCTTTGTCTTCCATGAACTTATCATCACGCTTGACAATAATCCTCTTGGCCCTTGGAATAAACATCTAATATGCCTTTGAGGTCTAACTGTACCCCACAAAGTACTTGCTCTTTGCATTATGATCTAACTTGGAACGTGTATCTCCTAGAACGTGACAATACATTGAGCTACCAAATATCATGAAATGATTGACATTTTTCCTCTTCACAGTGAATGCCTCCACTAGTGTCACCTTGCCTAATGCTCTATTTTGAACCCTATTATGAATGTAGACTATCGTACTGCATGCCTCTGCCCATGAAAAACATGGCATATCTTGGTCATACAGCATAGTCCTCATTGTCTTCGATATAGAATGATTCTTCCTCTCAGAAACCCCATTTTGCTGTGGGATGTAAGGAACCGTCCACTCTCTCTTGATTCCTGTCGTGGCAGAAAACTCCTGGAACTTGTTACCTGTGTACTCACCTCCATTGTCCAACCAAAGAAACCTCACCTTCCTACTTGTCACATTCTCCATTAGAGCTTTAAACTCCTAAAAGGAACTAAAGATCTCATCCTTGGTCTTCAAGAAGTATATCCAAGTCTTCATGGAGAAATCATCGATAAAAGTAACAAAGTACTCGTATCCCATGAGAGACTTCATTCACATTCGTCCACATATCTGAATGCACTAGATCAAGGACACCCTTGGATTTGGCGTCACTCCTTGGAAAAGTTTCTTTCGTAAAATTCCCCAACACACATCCCCCACATACATCATCATTCTTCGAGGCCAACTCCAGAACACCTGTCACCTTCTCATGAAGCAATCTGAGTGTTCCATGATGTAATATCCCCACCAATTAATTTTTTAAGTGACTTCCAAATTTCTACAATTTTAATAATGGGGAAAATTTTGGGTATAGAACTTAGGAAATAGTGGGTGAAAGGCACCACTTTAATTTTGAGAGAAGGGAAAATTGGTTGGATGTGGAATATGGGGGCCACCTAAAGGAGGGAATTCAAACCCCTTGAGGAAATTCGATTTAGAGAAGAGAGAGAAGAAAAGGGAGGTCGAATGGGAGGGCCCATAAGGAAAGAGAATGGAAACAAGAATAAATAGAGGGGAGGAGCTCCATTTTGGGGTCTTTTTCCAATTTGAAAAATGAACTGGTGTTTGTTTGAGCTGCTTATCCAAGTCAACTCGTGTTGTTCAGCACAAGCAAATTTCTGGGCGAGAATTTCCAACTCTCTCTTTGGTGAACATCGAGTGCCACCCTAAGAGACCCTTTACTTCATTTGGGAGTTGTTCTAGTGTTGTTAACAAGAGTGCTCAACCATCTCTGCATGTTTCCTAGGAGCAGTTAAGGGATTTCACACCCCTTGAGGACATAGCTATATTGCAGATTAGATTTAGGTATTTTGGGAGCAATTTTCTTTGGGATCTCGCTAGAGATTAGTGGTGATTTGCAGGTTATATTTTGGGGAGGATTTCCAGGTTGAAATTGTTCCTTTTTAGGCTTATGCAGGAGTCATTGGGAGGGCTTGTGCAGGGGCCAAGAGACAAGGAGAATTGAAGTGTGAAGGGGGTTGGGGGAATAAGGAAAATTTGGGGAGGATTTTGCAAATATTTTTGCAGGGATTTTGGAGGAGATTTGGGAGCATTTCCAGTGGTTATCCAACAGTGTGTTCAGTAGAGGGAGACTGGGGAATTCACACTAAATTGTGGGCTCCTCGGAGAGTTGTCTTTGAACCAAACCCATTACAAGTTTTGTTAGACTTGATGAGATAGTGCACCAGCTAATTTCCCATAATTTCTTGAGCACATCTAAAGGAAGATTTTCCATTTCCTATCTGGCAGTAGCAACAATAAATTTATGGGTCAGCGCAAAAATTGGAGGGGAGCTTTTCCAACACTTGGGCACCATCACTACAATCTGGATTTGGTCTTGCTTGTTGTAGCAAGCCCAGGTTCCTCTATTCCTATCTATTGTACTCCATTTTTCTCATAAATAATAAAATGGCTTAGAATTTTGGTGCAATTTCTTGTGTATCTGATATATGGTGTGTTGAGATTTGTGGTTGGGGAGGTACTCCAAATCCTAGGGTTCAAGGTTGTGGAAGAATGGGCACTGTTGCCCACCATTTTGTGGGTAATATCCCTAGGAGAAAAAATTTCTCCAAGATGGTCCTCAGCCGACAGCGCCTTGCAGCCATCAGCTAACTCATTATGCCATTTCTCCGCCACCTGAGCCAGCCATGTGGTCCATCGCCCATCTGCCATGATCGTATGTTTGAAGGTGGGCCTCCTGAATCTAAAGGTATGCCTTGTCATTTTGAAATTGAGCTTTGTAGTTTGCTTATCATGGACACTTTTTGGCATAGATTAATGGGGGCTTCCGCAAAAAGAATGGGCTAATTTTGTGTTTCTGTCCCCTAGACCCCTCTTAGGCATTAACCTTAGATTCTAGTGCAGTGGGATCTCTTTGACTGACCATTTGGTTTCAGGGATGGTATTTCACGGGAAACCCTGATTTTGGTTGCGTGGTCCTGCTCCCTTATCCGCTTATATTACCCTCTTTCCACTCATTATTACCCCATCCATCATTTCTCCCACCTGGGTCCACATAGGGTCAGCTTGCCCCTTCCCTTTGCCCACACCTTGGGTCATGGCTTGGAATGAAACCCGGAGATTGATGCAGCTAAAAAGAAATTTAAAAGCATATATGGCCACATTCAACAGGAAAAGTACCACAAAATGCAAAAGATGGCCACGACAAAAACATCTAGCACATTGAAGTGACAAACTTCAATGGCAAATAGAAATATGTATATATAAATATTTTATTAATAATTGAATACTAAAATATGATGATTACATTTTTAGAGAGAGGCCCGGTTATATACAACCTTAGGCGCCTCTTGGTGAAAGGGCATGATCTTTGGTCATGCCCATTTGCCTAAATACTACAGCTAATCAAATTTACATAATCCTAACTAATTTTTACATAACATTGCCTTCCTCTCGAAAGAATGCTTTGTCCTCAAAGCGTACGTAACGATGGATGTTGTTGACAAAATGATTCATTCTCCTAGGAAGCTTCTTCTTCGAGTAAGTCCTTCCACTTGATCAGATATTCCTTGATAGTACGATATCGAAGCTTTCTTTCTCTAGTAGACAAAATACCTTCTGGTTCTAGAATGACTCTTCCCTCATCATCTAGGGATGGAAGCGTTGTTTGCGCTGTTTGATTGTTACCCAGTGCCCTTTTAAGGCAAGATACGTGGAAGACACTGTGAACACGACTTGTCTTTGGAAGGCTTAAACCATACGCAACTTGGCTAATCTTTTTGTTGATTTGATAAGGTCCATAAAACTTTTGTGCCAATTTGTTTTTTCCTCTCTGTTTTAAGGATAATTGTTTGTATGGTTGGAGCTTAACAAACACCCATTCTCTGACTTCAAACTCTCTTTTGGTTTTGTTACAGTCTGCTTGTTGCTTCATACGATTCCTTGCATTATTCAAGTTTTCTTTTAATATTTGGATAATTTTTTGGGTTTCTTCTAGTTGATCTTTAATAGCAAGTAGATTTGTCTGGACAATAGCTAAATCCTTCCATTTCAGGGGTTCATACCCATATAAAGCTTGAAATGGCGTCAGTTTTGCTGATGTATGATAAGTGGAATTATACCACCACTTAGCAAGATGTAACCATTAAGCCCACTTATTTTGTTTTTCTGTAGCGTAGCAACGTAGGTAGGCCTCCAAACATTTATTGACAACCTCTATTTGGCCATCTGTTTGAGGGTGATAAGCGAAACTCATATTTAGGTAGGTTCCTATATGGCTGAACAATTCCTTCTAGAAATTACCCTTGAACTTGGCATCTCTATCACTCACAATGACTTTCGGAAAACCGTGTAACTTATATGTATTATTGCAAAATATTTCAGTGATTTCTTTTGTTGAGTATGATTTCTTTATTGCCATAAAGTGAGCATATTTGGTGAGTCTGTCGACTACTACGAAAATCTTGTCCTTGTCTTCAAATACTGGTAATCCTTCAATAAAGTCCATTGAGATTTCTTCCCATTTCTGATTTGGAATGTTTAAAGGGTGAAATAATCCCGGTGTTGTAATATTTTCGCTTTTATTCCTTTGACACGTGTCACATTCTGCTACATACTTCTGAATATCGCGATTCATTCCCTTCCAAAAGAAGGATTGACATGCATTGTAGTAAGTCTTAAAGAATCCTACATGTCCAGCTGATGGTGAGTCATGTGATTCTTTGAGTATCTTAAATTTAAACTTGGAATTTGTATTTAGATAGATTCTTCCCTTGTACCATAGGATATCATTCTTCCACTCAAATTTTGAGTTGTTGGGAAGGTTATTGATTATTGCTATTATTTCTGGATCCTTGGCATACTCACTTCGAATTTCATTAAGCCACTCAGGAGCAACAACCGAAATTGCAAGTAGTGTTGGTTCTTCATCTTTCCTGGATAAGGCATCTACTACTACATTGTCTTTACCTCTTTTATGTAGTATTTCCAAGTAAAAAGCGGCATTTTTTTTAATCCATTTTTGTTGTTCTTCGGAAGGTGTTTTTTGTTGAAGGAGACACTGGAGACTGTTGTGGTATGTTTGAATGGAAAACTTACTTCCCAAAAAATATTGCCTCCACTTAGCTAGTGCATGCATAATAGCAAGCATTTCTTTGTTGTATGTGGATTTGAGGCGTTCTCTTTTGTTGAGCTTCCTACTTTCAAAAGCTATTGGATGTCCTTGTTGCATTAGTACTGCACCTATACTGAATCTGAAAGCATCACACTCAATGATAAATGGTTTAGAAAAATCTGGTGTTGCTAATACGGGAGCATTAGACATAATTTCCTTTAATTTTTTAAAACACCTTCCTGCTTCCTCATCCCATAGAAACGAATTCTTCTTTAAAATATTTGTCAGAGGTGCAGTTATATGTGCATAGTTTTTAATAAACCTTCGGTAATATCCAGTCAAACCTAAGAACCCTCTTAGCTTGGATATATTGACAGGTTTGGTCCATTCTTTTATAGCTTTGATTTTATTAGGGTCCACCTTTACGCCTTCATGGGATATAATGTATCCAAGGTATTCTACTTCTTCCTTTCTGAAGGTGCATTTGGATTTTTTTGCGTAAAATTGGTGTTCTTTAAGTAGTGTAAGAACTTTGTCCAAATGTTGCAAGTGCTCCTTCCAAGTTTTACTGTAAATTAGAATATCGTCAAAGAATACTAATACAAACTTCCTGAGATGTGGATGAAATAATTCATTCATGGTTGGTTGAAACGTTGTTGGTGCATTGGTTAATCCAAATGGCATTACTTTAAATTCATAGTGACCTTCGTGTGTTCGGAATGCCGTTTTTGGTATGTCCTCTAATCTGATTCTAATTTGATAGTAGCCTGATCTTAAGTCCAATTTTGAGAAATAATTTGTGCCATGTAACTCATCCACAATTTCATCGATAAAGGGGACTGGGAACTTGTTTTTGATTGTTAATTTGTTTAATCCTCTATAATAATGCATAGCCTGAATGAACCATCTTTCTTCCTTACCAACACCACTGGAGCAGTGTAAGGACTTTTGCTTTTCGAGATGATCCCACACTTTAAGAGGTCTTGGATTAATCTCTCGATTTCTGTTTTTTGGTGATGTGAATATCAGTATGGCTTGATGTTGACAGGGTCTGATCCTGCCTTGACTTCTATTGTATGCTCAATTTCCCTATTAGGCGGAATCTTCATAGGTAGGTCTTGAAATAATTTTTCATGCTTCCGAATTAGATCTTGTATCTCTGGTGACTCTTCACTAGTCATATTTGTAGATAACATTTCTAACTGGTGACATTGTACTACATAAGCGGGTGCTCCCTTTCGAATCATCTCCATCATTTGAGATGATGATACAATTTGATTTTCTGGTGCTTGGAATCCGTGTAATTTGTATTTCTGACCTCCCCATTTGAATTTTATAAATTGTACTTAGTGGTTGGCGGAATAAGTACCTAAAGTTCGTAACCACTAGATACCTAAGACTACATCTACTCCTAATGGTACCGTGAAAAACGGAGATTCTAAACTGAAGTCTTGAATCTGCAATTTAACCTTATGGCATTTCTCGACCTTTTCAATCTTCTGACCATCAGCGACCATCACCTTCATGTTTGGTAAGGGAAATGAAAAAATATTGAGTCTCTTTGCCACGGTTGCATCTAAAAAATTCTGTGTGCTACCAGAGTCGATGAGAACCACCACGTTGTTCTTCTTTATGTGTCCTTTTAACTTTAAAGTTTGAGGTTGTGATATACCTGTCATAGCTGATAATGAAACTTGTGGAATACTTCCGTCATCTAATTCTGGTGAGAATTCTGGGGCATCTTCTGTTTCTTCTATGTCACAATCTTCACTGTTTGACTCATTGGTTGCTTCACAATTATATAGGTTCTTTGGTTCTTTTCCTTTAGCACACCTATGTTTGGGGTCCCACTTCTCACCACAGCGCTTGCATTTACCCTCTTTTATCCTTTGCATTTCCACATTAGATTTTTCATCTTCACGACGATGTGGTGGAACATATCTTGTATTGTTTGCGTCCGCATACTGGGTTATTCTTTGTCTTGAATATGTTTTTTCGGATTTTGACCAAAATATTTGTTTGAATTTCTCTTCGGCTGTTTTTGCTTTTCGTCTTGCTACTTCTATTGATGAAATGTCATGCATCTCAAGTTCTACTTGTAAATGGGTTTTGAGTCCCGAGACGTATGATTGAATTAGATGAGATTCTGATTATCCAGGTACTCGTGTTACTAAGGTCTCGCATTCTTGAGTGTATTCGTCCATACTTCCTTTTTGTCGTAATTTGATGAGTTTTGAAAAGAACTCTTCTTCCCTTACACCTTGGAATCTTTTAAAAGAATGCATCCTTAAATTTTCTCCAGCTATTGACGTGTGTTGTCTTTTTCCACCACATATACCAATTATATGCTTCCCCTTCCATTTTCATGGATGCGTGCTTGAGCTTTTCGCCATCGTCATTGATGTCATATATCTCAAAGTATTCTTCTACTTTATTTATCCATGCAACATTGTTTTTTTCGTTTCCATCGAATTTAGGCATCTCGACTTTTGCCCTTCGCTGGTATGTTGCTAATGGTTGAGCAAAAAAGGGGTGTTGATTCGTAAAGGTATCCCAGAGTTGCTCGTTTGTAAGAGTTGCATTACTCACTTCTTGGTGGGGTGTCACTGATTTTTTTGGGGATTCAACTTTTTCATGAGAGTCTATTGACTTTGTTGAATCTGATGAGATGTGCTCTTGATTCTCTTCATTTTCTTGTAGTAGTTGTGTGGGTGTACAATTCGCCTTTTTACACAGAAGTTTCAGAATTGTGAAGGCTTCTCTGATGTCTACTTCTGTTTGGACATGTTGATTTTCCCTTTTTATTTCTATTCTATTTGTCATATCCTAAAGATTTTTGATATTGTTAGCCTGCCTCTCAAGCTTGATCTGGAATTCATCTAATCTTTTACTGACCTCATCATGGTTGTAAATTTACCTTATGCTCTGTGTCAATCAATTTTTCCTGGAAATCAGCCATTGTCATTAACATTGAGCGAGTATGTGGAGGTGTGTATTTATCTACCAGCTTAAATATATATATTTTTTAATTAATTAATTAATTAAATTAACCTTATATATATATATTTTATATATATAGTATATATATATATATATATATATATATATATATATATAATATATATATATAAAAGAAGGATATATATTTTACGTTATAAATATATATTTTATTTTATACATAAATAACGTTATGTATATTTGAAAATATATATTGGACGTTATATATAGATTATATATTTTTCACTGACCGTCACGTCCATTGGTGGGGGTCGCCTCCTGTAGCAGATAACACTTCAGCAGAAACCTTATAGCGGATATCAATTCGAGCTCACTGCAGGGGTTTTTCCATGCAGCCGTAGGTTACCACACAGAACCACCGCAGAAATATTTCCGCGCAGCTGCAGGTTGACAGGGATGCAAATGAGGGTAAGGCATTGGCACGCTAGCTCGAACGGCGAACAGGGTAGCAGAAGATGTCGATGGGACTGTTGAGTAGTGGATATACCGCAGAGCTAAGTCAAGTCAGCGGAATGGACTAGGACCGACAGGATGCAGGCAAGCGTGCAACAGATAGCGTACGGGATGGACAGCAGCAGGATGCGGACAGAGTTGGAGTGGATGGGTATCGGTGGAGAATGATATGACGGAAGAGGAATTGGCGTGAGTAGCAAAGATGAACAATGAGCACAGCGGAAGTGGGGGATAACTAACTCGCTCTAATACTAGATGAAGTGATAAACTTCAATGGAAAACAGAAATATGTATATTTAAATATTTTATTAATAATTGAATACTGAAAAATGATGATTACATTTTTAGAGAGAGGCCCGGTTATATACAACCTTAGGCTCCTCTTGGTGAAAGGGCATGATCTTTGGTCATGCCCTTTTGCCTAAATACTATAGCTAATCAAATTTACATAATCCTAACTAATTTTTACATAACACACATGGGCAAAATCCAATATATGAGCTCTACCCCATCATCATGGCCATCACCGTGGTTCCAACAAGTTCTATGAGCCTTCTTCATCATATAGGAACCCATGATTGTCCCAACCCCTGGTGGGAGATGAACTGCCCCACCTTAAGGGGGAAATTCACTGCTATATCTTGTACATCATGCTCTAACCCCTTGAGCCCCGAGCAGTTAATTAAAGAAAAACATAAAAAGGCAAAAGGCATATAAAGAAGGGTGGAAACATCAAGGTCGGGGCACCTCATATACCATGATTGCTCCCTCCTACACATTATAAACCCAAGTGTGGGCTTCCCTTTTATTAGCTACCCTTGTACCCCAACATGTGACCCAGGGTTGCCCCTTCTCATTCCCTAATTCATTCACCTATTTGTTGCACGCCACCACCTTTGACCGATGTACCTTGACTACATTATCCCCTTTAGGAATAGAAACCACCTAATAGGGTACTTGGATAACCCGATTAGGAGTTTAGGAGACATTGGCACATCCCGAAGCCCATTATGGAAGGGCAGGCCATTATGAAGTCCCCACTTGTGGTCCATAATTAGGTAAGCTCATTTACTTGCTTTCTCTAATGACTTGTTGTACTGGAAGCCTAGGGGACGAATTGGATCTTATGCAGGATTGCAGATTTTCCTATTTGGGGTTTCGTCTCCCTATACGGGGTCCTAATCCTCCAGAGGGCTACATTGGCACATATAGGGTGGGCGTTGACAGCCATGGGCCTCCACAACAATAGATTGCACTTCATAGATCCCCACAGCCATTCAGGGATTGCTCGCAGTTCACTTATTGGACGAGGAGGATGCACTTGATCCATCATGCCCAGTTGCCCCTAGATCTACACCATACACTTCGTAGATGATCTGGGACTTCTACAATGATGTGGCATCTCCTACATTATCATCCTAGCCCTTGAGGGCAACCTATAGGCACCTTCGATTGTTTGGAGACCCATGAGGACACATGTGTGCCCCTATGAAAATTCCTCAATAGGAACCCCTACTGTAGCAACTGATGATATTACTCCTATTTGTTAAATTCCTTTAAACAAATTACTTGCAGTTTCCTACAGAAAATATCGTAATACATACACTGCAACCTTCACTTAATTTAATTATATGCGGAAACAAGAGACTGAGCAAGAAAGAAAATACAAGACAATAGACACCGTTATTTTTGGACAAATGTCCTTGGAAAAACCCGATGCGAGAAAAATGTTGCAGCATCTCTAAGGGTTTATTATTATTAAGCAGTAACAAATTCTGAATACATCTTTGAATACCTCTCAGATTATTCAGTTATAGAGAGAGAAATACTAACAGAAATATTTGTGAGATTACCTCACACAATCATTGAGAAAATCTCGACTGATCCAGATACTGAACGAAGTGCCTCTGGTAGGTCCTACATTGCTCTGCGCAGTCCTCGCGTAGTCCCTGCATCACCCTCTCTAGCCTATGCGTCACCTAGTCTACTAATCGATTTGTTGCCCGGATTCTCTGCTCTCAGCCTCCCGTTCTCACACCCCAGCTCCCGACTTTTGAAACTGACTCTCCTCAGCAAAATATCGGACTCTCTCTACCCTCTGTGTGGCCCTGCGTCAACCTCTGCGTCTGGGCTACTCGATCACTCTCTGCCTCTCTCTACTGATGATTCTTTGGCTAAGAAAATCTCTCTGTCTTTGTGGATGCTATCCCTGCACCTCAACTTCGATCAAAACTTCCTCCTGAGGACTTATCACTTCAGAAATTTGATCTCTTGATCTCTCGGTATGTTTTCTAAATGACCCTCAAGCCCCTTCTTATATCTTTCTGTCGGACAACCAACGACCTAGATTAACTCCTAATCAAAGGCTCAAATCTTTTTGGCTTGATCTCCATCTTCTTCTAGAAGTCACACCCTCAATTAGATTAATACCCATTAATATTTTTAATTTCCTAAGTTTAGACTTAGGGTCCCATTAAAAAATATTAATTGTTTAAATATAATCGTCTATGGGTGGAATTTCCCAAAGTGCTCTCTGGGTTCTTTGGAATACATGTGCCCAAGCCTCCCTGCAAAATTTGAGGCTTAGAGCACATCCAATGCTATCCCAGATCAACACTCCCTCTTAGCGAGGAATGTGCTTTAGCAATATATTGTTGCTGCATACTGCTCTGACTCTAAAGCATCATCCCCTGCACTGCTGATATCCAACATGTTGTCCACCAACTACTGCGTTGTTGTTGTAACTGTACTGCTGCTGACATTGCCACTATCAACACTACATCCATACTATAGCTCCCTCTCAAGTGTTGCATCTATGTTATTGCTAGCACTTCCACTACCAACTGCCACTGCACTGCAAACTGTTGCTACTACTCCATCAGCAACGAAAAAACATCCCAAATTACTAAACTAACTGTGTTCAGTATGATATTACATGAATGTTGAAGCCTGATTACTACTAGTCTTTGCACTGACCCTCTGAATCTACTGCACTGCTACTGACCTCTGCTTTATGCCATTTGCACTGATGCCAACTCTGCTCTGTGTTGTTCAGTCTTTGGCACTCCTAACCACTGCAACTATCTCCCCGACACTGCACTACAAACTCTTGCTTATAGAAACGGAAAACATCCAAAATTACTGAACTAACTGTGTTCAGTATGATAGCACATGAATGATGGAGCCTGACTGCTGCTAGTCTTTGCGCTGACCCTCTGAATCTATTGCGTTGTTGCTGACCTCTGCTTTGTGCCATCTGCACTGCTGTCAATTATGCTCTGCACTGCTAAAATTCTGGCGCTCCTAGCCACTGCAACTATTTCCCCGACACTCCTCGGCACCATCCAACACTAGTCCATCCTGCTACTCCTGATTTGGGCTCCTGTAGCAAGGTATTGATCCGGGAGGTGGACTCCTCAACGATCCTGCCCATCTATAGCTCTTTCGAACTACAGCTCCAAATTAGCACACCTCCCTCTTGGAGGTATCTCATTTGTCATGGCGAACTCCTCCTTTTAGATCTTCGCGGGCGTAGCCTTTAGATCATGCTTCTCATCCTTGTCCTTCTTCTTGAAAGGACACTGAGTAGCATAGTGACCCATCTCACCACACCTTAAACACTTGATCTTCGAGACATCTTTCTTACGTCTCCGCTGCTCCTGTTGTCCCTTCGATGCAAGGGCTACATTATCCTCCTCCTCCTTGGGCTTCGACCCACTGTTGCTGCTGCTTCCGTCAAGTTTGACCTTGACTAAGACTCTCCTCAGCTCCTCTTGTTTTAGAGCTCCCCACATCTCATCCCAATTCCGCAATGCTGCTCTGCCCAGGATACTCTAGACAAAGACTTGCCACTCATCTGAGACAGAATTGAGGGCCAGTCTAACCAACTCTGAATCCTAAGGTGTATGCCCTACAGAAGACAACTCATCACGAGTTTTCTTCAGCTTCGTGAGGAATGGATCCACACACTCTCCCTTCTGCACTTGAGCAGATCTTAGATTTTACTCTAAGTACATCTTTCCCTGCTCAGAAGTTCCCTAATATAATGTGGCCAAGGCATCCCACATCTCCTTAGTAGTTCGTCTGCTAGCAACATGATACACCACATGATCCTTGACTCCATACAGGATCATCCTCTTGACCTTTACCATCTTAGCTTTATACTTCTTCAATCGATCTACATCCGCAGGGACAGCCACCATGATGTCAACGTATGTCTTGAGGGCATGCTCATCTAGAAGGAAGGACATTCTAGCCTTCCATATGATATAGTTGGATACTCCGTCCAACCTATCCTGATCCCTCAAGCCACTAGTTGCCATATCTGCCAAAAATGTCGAAAATATCCTCTTTGCTTCTCACTGTTGCTACTCAGAAAATGAGAAAACGGACTTCTCGGCAGGAAGTCTGTTGAGGAAAAGTTCCCTCAAGGTGCTTCTCTTCTCTCTTCTGACGTTTTTCAGCCCAACAATCTGCCGGCTGAAAATCTGCATCCCACCAGCTCTCTCACAATAAGGCTTCAGCGTTGCTCCCTCTACCCCGAAAAATATTGAAACTGGGAATTCTCCTCTTCGTCAACTCACTCGAAGAGAGATTGCCTCAAAAATATGTCATCCATCTAAGAACTGCGTCAACCCTCTAGGGTTTCGAACTGCTGCCTCCCACAGCTTTTTTGAACTCCCTCTTCTGCTCAACGCTGGATCTACCGGCTCTGCTCTTCTTGCTTCACCTACAATTCTAATACCATGTGAAAATTCCTCAACAAGAACTCTTACTGCAGCAACTGATGATATTACTCCTATTTGTTAAATCCCTTTTAACAAATTACTTGCAGTTTCCTATGACAAATATTGTAATACATACACTGCAATCTTCACTTAATTTAATTATATTCGGAAACAAGAGACTGAGCAAGTCTTTTTTTTTTGGAGCGATGGCGGAGCGGGTTAGGGTTTCAAAACCTGCGAACAGGGCGGTTTTATGCACAGGTTTCGGGTAGACAATAAGGGTCAGAACAAACGCACAGATGCCGACAAGAGGGATCAGCTACCTGCAAAGTCGTCTGGCAGCTGGTATTTTAAATGATTGTTTTTTATGCATGTGAAGGGTTTAATAAGTTTCAACTCTCAGTTTTTATTTTGCCGTTTTCCCATTTTAACCGCGAAGAATCCGTGAAGCTGACCATCACTGCCTGTCGGTTGACGCTTACCTGGGAACGGCTGAAACCATGGTTAACCCTGCTGAACTATTAGCACTGGACCCAGATGTGGAAGATATCCTCTCTATGTGGGGGAAGGATATCACTACTCAGAACGTGGAGCATTATTTCGGGGCATTCGAACTGCCAAGCCTGGAGGTTGCATCACAAACAGAAAACCCCCTGTTTTTGGCTCATGGCAAGAATCCGGGCAGTGTGTTTCAGAAAACCGGCTCATTGAACGCCTCGAAGCAATTAGTGAGAGAATCAGTGACGAGTGGGGAAAATGAGGAAGGTTTGCCGTCGGACCCAAAAGGAAAAGAGCCGATAGCAGGGTATTTGTTATCTAAGGGCTTTGAAGATATAAACAAGCTAGGGCTTTCTGCAGGTATTGAACAGATAAGAACGCTAGGGGGTGATTATTCGCTCACAAGGGTTCCTCTTCTTAGAGAACCACTA
This sequence comes from Pinus taeda, assembly GCA_000404065.3. Classification (NCBI taxonomy): domain Eukaryota; kingdom Viridiplantae; phylum Streptophyta; class Pinopsida; order Pinales; family Pinaceae; genus Pinus; species Pinus taeda. The sequence goes on from APFE030654292.1 coordinate 144,165, forward strand.
AACCCTAAGGGTTTTTCCACAAGCGACATTGGAGCAACTATTGTGGGGGTGCAGGTAGACACTAATGGTCTGGAGGCTAATATCCTCCCCACGGGGAAAGGGGATTTGGGTTCATTGGACCCGTTTCAGTCACAGCTGGAGACCGAACCCCAGGTGGACACAGCTCAGTTAATACATGAACGAGTTGAAGCTCGAAAAGATCCAAGATCACTGGTGGAAGGGGCAGGATACAAAGGAGCAAAAAGGAAATCACAGAGACCCATTGGATCTCAGGAGGTAGTAGACAACCTGGTTCTCGGAATGGAGGTCTCCATGGTAGAAGCCATTGCTGTTGCAGAGTGTACTTTGGTCGGCAGAGCTAGAGGTAAGAAATACACTTCTGAATTCCTCCAAGAATGGGGTGAAAAATGTTTTATAAATGATAACCCTTTACAATTCGAAGCCCTAGTGTTAGCGAAAGGATGGTTTCAGTTCAGGTTTGGAGACAAAGAATCCGCAGATTGGGTCCTTCATCGTAATTGGAACATAGGGAACATACCTGTTCTGCTTAAAAAATGGACCCCCCTTTTTGATGCCATTAAGGAGAGAACGGATGTTTTTCCTGTGTGGGTGCGTGCGCCGGGCTTACCATCCTTCCTTTGGACAGAGGAGGTTTTCAAATCGATTGGTAACAGGCTGGGGGAGTATATGGAAGCAGATATGACTTTTTTGGCTACAAAAAATCGGGCTATAGCACGTATTCTTGTTATGCTCAACCCGAGCGGGCGACTGGCACAAAAAATCAACCTACAGTTCAATGACTATGTATATGAACAGATTTTAGACTATGAATACTTACCATTTAGATGCCATCGGTGCCACGAATATGGGCACATGGCAAAAGATTGTCCGCAGATGAGGAGAAGAAGACACTTCCGAAGGATTTCTGCTAACAGAGGAAATGATCAAGCAAATGCTTAGATGTCGACGGAGCAAGATATGACGGAGTCACAAGAACCAAGGGATATGGAGACAGAGGAGATTGTGAAGCTTTCCGTGGTCGAAGAAATTCCATTTCAGGAAGATGCTATGGCAAACGTGTATAAACCGGTGGCAGCAGTGGAGGAAAAAGCGAAAGAGGTTGAAGCTGCTGAAGCGACAGACGAGAAAGAAAATGCAAATCAATCTACTCATGCTGTAGCGGAATCGGGTATGTGCTCAGGAACTCCTATCCCTCTTTTTTCTCCTGAGCATAATACAGTAAATATTAATATTGAGCTCCCAAACTATCATGAGCAAGATATTAATTATGTAAAAAATATGGATCATTTAACAACAAGCTCGAATATAGAAACTATTGCAAATGCTTTCCCGTCCCTGGATATAAACTGTGAAGAAAATTGGCCTCCTCTAACTATCCCTACATCCCGACCTCATTGCCCTTACAATCTGAGATCTTTGGGAGGGAAACTGGATGATCAAGGGACCTCAGGTGGCTTGGGTCTGATCCCTCCACAGAACAGTTACAAAAATAAGAGAGGTCGGAAATCAGACATGTCCAAGGCGAAACTGAAAGCAAAATTGGATGTCGCAGATGGCAAACAATATTCCATTCCGGGGGTTCTTAGAGCAGCACATCCCCTAGAAGGTGTTATCAAATGATTCTGACATCTTGGAATTGCAGAGGTTTGGCCAGCAAACCTAAAAAACTGGCCTTGAAAGATTGGATTTCAAACTCCAACTTAGACGTTATTCTCCTGCAAGAAACACTGGGGAAGGCCTCCGAGATTGAACCCATGCTTAAGTCCCTTCTTTCGGGGTGGGTCTTTATTGCTATGGACGCCTCTGGCCATTCCGGGGGCCTTGCAATTGGTTATAAAGAAAGGCGGGTAAAAATCATCAATCACTGGGGATTGAAAAATGCGTTGGGAATGGAGGTCTTATCTCCAGACTTCCCTTTCCCCATCACCATAGTAAATGTCTACGGACCTTGTCAAAGCAGGGATTCATTCTGGGAAGAATTAATGTCAAAAACTGTGATGAAATCTCCGTTGATGATTATGGGTGGTGACTTAAACTTCTCTCTTGGGAGAACTGAAGCTTGGGGCCCTTCTGCGAGAGAAGACCCACTAGCAGAGTTTTTTCTCAACATTATCTCGGAGAACAAATTAATTGATCCCTCTCCGGTCAAACTAAAGCCTACTTGGAGGAATCGTAGGGGTGGGAGATGACCAGATTGCCAAAAGACTTGATTGTTTTCTGGTTACGGAGTCTTTAACTTCCAAGGTTCCTATGATCAGACAGTGGGTTGAGGAATTAGGGAACTCGGACCATTTCCCGATATTCTTAGACTTGACTAATCCTCCTCCCAAACCTCCTGCCCCTTTTAAGTTCAATTCCGCTTGGCTCCAAGATCCCACCTTCTGCAGGCTGTTTAATGAAACATGGATTCACCATGATCAAAATGTAGGGGTGGATAAAAGTTTTTTGTTCATGGAGAACTTAAAAAGATTAAAGAAAGCTACAATTTCCTGGGCGAAGGACAAAAAACTGAAACAAAATGAGGAGATGTCCAGAATTAGGGAGGAGCTGAAGCAGATGGAAAGTATGGAGATAGATGGATATTCATCTCAAGTCTCTAAGGACAGAATCCTTCTTTTGGAGAAGCAGCAAAATAAAATACTTCTGGAAAAGGAAGAAGAATGGAGGATCAAAAGTAGGGCAATTTGGTTAAAAGCTGGGAATGAGAATACTAGATTTTTCCATAATTTTGCAAAAGGAAGGAAGTACGCAAATACTATCTGGCGCCTTAAGGATGAAGAAGGGAGAGAAGTCAGATCTTTTCCAGAGCTTTCTGGGCTAGGTAAAAGACATTTTCAAAATATATTTGCAGATCAGGGAGAGACAACTATTGCTGAAGTCTTCAGAACTGTGCAAAGTTTTCCTAGATTCGTAGAGGAAGATGAAGCAGACGATCTTACAATTCCGGTTACCAAGGAGGAGATTGAAGCAGCCATGAAACTCATGGGTAAGGATAAAAGCCCAGGCCCTGATGGCTGGACTATAGAACTGTTTCTCCACTTTTATGAACAAATTGGAGCAGAGATAACTGAAGTTGTTGAAGAGTCTAGGCAGAAAGGAGTAATATATAGACCCTTTAACTCAACATTTATTGCTCTCATTCCAAAAAAGGATGATCCGGAAAATTTTGAAGATTTTAGACCTATTTCTTTGTGTAATTGCATTTACAAGATTATTTCAAAGGTTATTGCTCTCATAATAGCACCAATCTTGTCTAGAAACATATCAATGGAACAATTTGGTTTCTTGGACGGAAGACAGATCCATGAAGCCATTGGTGTAGCCCAGGAGGTTATCCATAGTGTTAAATTGAAGAAAAAGAAGGGTGTTGTTCTAAAAATCGACCTATCAAAAGCTTATGACCGGATCAGCTGGCTCTATCTAAGGATGCTGCTAACTCACGTGGGATTCAGCTATCCTTTTGTCAGCTGGATCATGGGTTGCATCACAAATGTCAGTTTTGCTGTACTGGTCAATGGTGCTGCCTCTTCTTTCTTTAACAACCAGAGAGGCCTCAGGCAAGGGTGTCCTTTATCTCCTCTCCTGTTCCTCCTAGTGGCGGAAGGGCTAAGTAGACTGATTCACAAAGCCAGAAGAGAGGAAAAGGTTAAAGGTATCGAGGTTGCAATCAATCTATACATCACTCACCTTCTTTTCGTTGATGATATCTTGATTTTTACTAATGGTAATCACAATAAATTAAAGGAGTTTAAATGCATTTTTGACCTTTTTCTAAAAGCCACTGGTATGCAAATAAACTCTGGAAAATCCCAAGTCTGTTTTGCAGATTTTGAAAGAAGAGAAAGAAATAGAATGACAAATCTTTTTCCTTTCCCTATCCAATCTCTGGAAGATCCCTTCAAATATCTGGGTTTTTGGTTAAAGCATGTTGTTTACAAGAAAGAGGATTGGAACTGGCTTATTGCAAAGATTGAATCCAGAATATCTCACTGGAGCTTTAGATGGCTCTCCAGAGCCGGTAGATTGACCCTTATCAAATCTGTCTTGTCAGCCATTCCAGTTTACTGGGCAGCACTGACTTGGATTCCTAAAGGAGTGATGGAGAAAATTCGAAGAATCTGTTGCAGATTCCTATGGACAGGATCAAAGGAATCCTCGGGTTTACCCTGGGTGGCTTGGGACAAAGTGGCTAGACCAAAAGAATGGGGCGGATGGGGAATTAAAAGATCCCCTGATTTCAACATCTCTTTAGCAGCAAAATCAGGATGGCGGCTTATTTCAATGGAAAACCTGTGGACAAGAGTGGTTAAAAGGAAGTACATAGACCCAATTCCCATGGATGAATGGATCCAGAGTCAAAATAAGAAGGCAAAAAATTCTTCAGCAATCTAGAAGGCAACGGTGGAGGCTTTCTCAGTTATTGAGCAAGGTTTAGCCTGGAAAGTGGGAGATGGTAGACAGATCAGGATTGGCAGAGACCCTTGGATTGGATGCAATGAAGCATTTGCTTTATCTCCAGGGTTCCTTAGACACCTTGATACTAAAGGTATTTCGACATTAAACCAGGTGGAAAGAGTCGGACAGTCTACTATCTGGGGTCAGGCTTGGAAGGACGATGAAGCTTTAGGGCTAAATTCAAGATGGAAGAATGAATGGGAGGGTTTCATCAAAGAGCTTCAAAGATCAAATGTCAGAATAAAAGATGAACCTGACTATTTGATGTGGGCTCAAAGCAAATCCGGGGAGTATTCCCCAAAAGATGGATACTCATTCCTTATGGGTAAGAAAGGCTGGGGTTGTCCGGAATGGTGGGTCAAAGACATCTGGAAACTCAAATGTCCTGCCAAGGCGAGGCTCTTTTTCTGGTGCATATTGAAAAGGAAGGTACCAACATGGGAAACTTTACAGGCAAGGTTCTTAGCTGGCCCTGGACGATGCCCACTCTGCAAATCAGATGAGGAATCCATCGGTCATCTCTTCAATACCTGTGCTTTCACTAGAAAGATATGGGAGGAGGTCATGTTATTACTTAAGATAAAAGCTCAGTGGGGACCTGACCCTTTGGAGGCTACTTGGAAGAAATGGTGGCAATCCTATCCGGAGGGGAATCTGAGGAACCTGCCCCTTATCTTCACTTGGGGTGTTTGGCTGGCTAGAAATAAGAGTCTTTTCCAAGACAAGGACGTTCCTCCGTCTGTTATTGCCACTAATATCACTGCCATATACTCTGCTTTGCCCCCCCCTGAGGACAAAGTTCCCAAATCAAAACAAAATCCACTCATTTTACAGGAGGGCATTCCTTGCGGGTACTTTGACGGGGCCTCACAAAACAACAAGGCTGGGGCAGGCATGAGTATTCACATCAACCCGGAACACTCTCTAAAAGCTTCTGTTGGTTTGGGTTCCGGCACAAATAACTATGCTGAACTTTCGGCCTTACGACTACTCCTATGCTGGCTCCATCCCAGAAATATAAACACTATTTAGATATTCGGGGATTCACTAAATGTTATAAACTGGGTCAATGGAACTGCTTCTTGTCAAAATCAGATTTTGAAGACTATTGTTGATGAAATTTTATCTCTAAAGATTTTCTTTAACAGGTTTTCGATATGCCATATCTACAGGGACAGGAATGAGGAAGCAGATCAGCTATCTCAGGCAGGTCTACAACAGGATATGGGCTGCTGGACAGTAGAAGAGATCAGACAGGGACAGTCTTTTAGATCAGATCAGCCTCCATATTCTCAGCCTTCTTGACTACAAGTTTTTCACATCATTTTTGACACCAATTTTGCGGCAACATATTTATGTTTTCTTTGTATATAATCTTCCAATATAGTTTTTACTTCAGTATTCAAAAAACAATCAGACTTTTATATAGTTATTATGTATATATCAGCATGGTTTTGGACTCATTTTTTGCTGTGAGGGGTTGTTTTCCTTCGTCGAAGGAGACCCCAGGTTTTTTCTTGTGAAGCCCTGAGTGGCGATAATACCTCCATCTGGGAGGCAGAGTTTTTTGGTTTCTCTTATCAGCAGAATAGCTCTAGAAATGTTGAGCTGTTTCAGACCTTTTGTGCCAGCAGTTTGGCTGTGAACTTATTGTAAACAAACTTTTTATATCTAAATAAAAAAGTTTTGCCTTTTTCAACGGAAAAAAAAAAGAGACTGAGCAAGAAAGAAAATACAACACAATAAACAACATTATTTTTGGACAAATGTGCCCAAGAAAACCCAATGCGTGAAAACCAGTGCAACAACTCTGAGGGTTTATTATTATTAAGCAGTAGAAAATTCTAAATACATCTCTGAATACCTCTCAGGTTATTCAGTTATAAAGAGAGAAATACTGGCATAAATATTTGTGAGATTACCTCACACAATCACTGAGAAAATCCCGGCTGATCCAAATACTGAATGAAGTGCCTCTAGTAGGCCCTACGTTGCTCTGTGCAGTCCTCACACAGTCCATGCATCACCCTCTCTAGGCTCTGCGTCACCCAGTCTGTTGATCGATTTGTTGCTTAGAGTCTCTGCTATCAGCCTCCCAATCTCACACCCCGGCTCCCGGCTTCTGAAATTGACTCTCCTTAGCAAAATCTGGGATTCTCACTACCCTTTGCATTGCCTCTGCATGGCCCTTCGTGGCCCTGTGTCAGCCTCTGCTTCTAGGCTAGTAGATCACTCTCTGCCTCTCTCTACTGATGATTCTTTGGCTGAAAAAATATCTCTCTCTAGATGCTATCTTTTCCCCTCAACTGCAAGAAATCTCCTGGATCAAAACTTCCTCCTGAGAACTTCTCACTTCATAAATTCGATCTCTTGATCTCTCGGTGTGTTTTCCAAATGACCCTCAAGCCTTTTCTTATATCTTTCTGTTGGACAACCAACAACCTAGATTAATTCCTAATCAAAGGCTCAAATCATTTTGGCTTGATCTCCATATTTTTCTAGAATTACACCCTCAATTAGATTAATACCCATTAATATTTTTAATTTCCTAAGTTTAGACTTAGTGTCCCATTAAAAAATATTAATTATTTTAATATAATCATGTTTAAGTGGAATTTCCCAAAACGCTTTCTAGGTTCTTTGGAATACATGTGCCCAAGCCTCGCAAAATTTTAGGCTTAGAGCACATCCGATGTTATCTCGAATCAACACCCCCATAGTCATTTGGATGACCATAAGTTATTACAAGGGGACAACCCCCCTTGTCCACTTTTTTTTAGGGTCCTATTCTTCATTGTGGTATCCATGGACCTCATTAGGCCTCTTAGAGAGCCCTACAACATGCATAGATTATTATTTGACCTCTTGAAAGGCTTACTGTTTCATTTGTGAGCTAGTTTGGTGGGCTTGTCACCAAAAGGTTGTATTATTAGCACATTATTTTATTTTGGGGCTTATGTAGGCCAATGAGGCTAATTTGAACTCCTTAGATGTGTATAAATACAAGTGATGTGAGATCATTTCTCATCATCCCTTTAGATTGGATCTCTCTCTTCTTTAGAGAATTTCACACTTTTTTCTAGAGGATGAATTGGAGCATTTATGGATGAATTTTGATATATGGTTATTGGTCTATCTTCTCTTGGAGCTTCTCTATTGTCATTTGTGAATGGTTGGATATACTCTACTACATGTAAGTACGAATTTTGATGTTATTCTTGTTACTTTTGTCACATATGTTGAATGGGATTTTCGTTGTTTTAAGGCTAATTGTTGCATGCAAATTTTATCTTAATATTGTGGGATTGTCTCTGCTATAATGTTCTTTCCATTTATTCACCCATGTAGTCTGAGTGAAATCTACTAGGGCTAAATCTAACCTTGATAATCCATTCCTCTTGTACATTTGAAGTATAAAAGCTGCAAAATTGCTTTCACTTGACCTAGAGGGGTTTGTGAAGTAATTTTGATGCCTCCTTGACTGGGACCCAAGAAATATTACACATAATCAACATAGACTCCATTCTCCCAAGGATTAAGGTAGTGATCTACCAAGGGTGATCACCAAAACACTTATTCTTTCACATTCTCCCAAGTCTAGCCACATTGGGGTGCCTAGGGCATCAATTTCCCGACAAGTTAGCCGTTGCAAAGGTTCGATCTCCTAGAGTCTCCTGCAATGGCCTTTCCCCTAGCCCTCTGCTAAATTTGAAGACATTCCGATAGTGGAGTTGGGAGAAAATCCAACCCTAACTCTAGGACCAAAACTTGTTGTGCCATCCCCAAGGCTAGTACTTCCTAGAGTCAAAGCAACATCATTGAGTGAAATAAATTCTTTAATCCTTCCCACCTTGTCTAGGGTAAGAAAATCATTGATTATTTCATACTTTCCTCATACCCCAGACCTGATCCACTTGGCCCTGTGTGGTCCCACTCCTTCAAAGGACTATTCTTCAAGAACCATCTAGGATACCAACTTTAACAAGGATTTAGGGTGTGGGAAAATCCCTTCAAATCCTATTCTCATATGCCTAACCCCAAAAATCTTCTTCCTTTCCCTAAAAGCCCAGAGCACCTTGCTTAGAAAGCAAACAAGTTCCATCCTTCAAAATCTTCTCGGAAAGGGTCTGGGTCAGTCATACCCATTGACTTATCATTAATTGGTGAGTCCATACATATTGGGTCTCCTCCCATCGGTGAAAGCCCGTAAAGAAAAGGGAGCTTTAGCTGAAGTGACAGTGGGCTAAGACTCCATTTGTTGCCCTTGGCCTAGCATTTGCCCTTTAGGGATTCCCCTTAGGTCCCCTGCTAGTTTGAGAGGTAACAGGCACCACAAATGTGTTTTGTTGGCTTAGAACCCAAGGTGGGGATTTTGTACCCAAATGTGTGGGGCGAAAACCATGAGGAGATTTGATGACTTGGCACATGAAGATGAAAGAGCACCCGTAAAGGAGCAAGGGGCAACTTCAAGCACCATGAGATCCCTTCTCAAAGTGGAGATATTAATTTTTATATGTTTTATGTGGGTTTTACGAAGGTATTTCATGTAGGCTCAAAATGAAGTAAGCCCCCAAGGGCTAGTTGTGCACACCCTAGCAAAACATATCAATAGAGGTTGAATGGAGGATCTTTTCACTCATCCGTGTGCAACAATTCATAAGGAAAGCATCTGAATTAGACCATAGATCAGGAGAATCTCAAGCGAAGGGAAGGACCTATTTAGTGCTTGTGACTATCTTCAGGGTTGAGTGGATCAACAACAAGCCCAAGTTGGAAAAGACTATTTCTGGGTTGGTTTTTGTGCTAAACAAGTGTGGTATCGACGACAAATATTAGCTTGAAATTCATTGAAAAAAACACCAAGTGTTAGAGACAAATAAAAAGAAAACCCAATTCAATAACTAAATGAGGCAATGAGGGCTAGAAGAGGGAAATGCTCAGCCTAGAAGGCTAGCATTAGGGATAGAGAGGGGACAACAAGGCCAAATAGGCCTGCGACTAGGGCAGCGAAAGCCTATTAGGCTTATGTTAGGGCAAAGAGAGGCCCTTAGGGCCTACGGCACCTAGGGAAAGCCTCCTAGAGGCTGCTGCAAAAAAAAAAGAGGAAGTCGAGGCAAGGAAGAGGGCTTTAAGGCCTGCGGCAAGGTGAGGAGAGGCTACCAAGAGGAAAAGAAGCATGTCGAGAGGGAGAGGAACCATGGAAAGGGGAGAAGGAGGCTAGCGGATGAGAGAAAGAGGCCTAAGGGCTTGCAGCTACGGTTTCACAGCCCTTTAGGCTAGATGGCTAGGCAAACAAGGGTTGCATCTAGGGTTTGAAAGCCCAAATGGGGTAGTGGCTCACCAAGGAGGGAGAAAAGGGTCACAGCTAGGGTAAATGAGGGTTACGTTAGGCCTAGTAGGGCTAAAAAAAATTTCAAACCCCTACAAAATTGACAAATTATGCTTCAAGTCTCCAAAATCACCAAAAAAAGCCCAAAAAAATGCCAGAAAAGGATAGCGACTTCTTCTTTTGCTTGAGTGTTGAGCTTGGAGGAGAACTAGAGGGTGGATCTTGCCTTCCTAGGCCTAGATCCACCTCTAAAAGCCCCAATATATACAAAATTCAAAATAAAACCCAACTGCTGCAAAACAAGGGTTAGAAATATATTTACAAAATTATTTTACAAAAATATTTACAAATATACAAGGCTTGTAAATAAAATATTTTTTGAGAAAATATTTTTTGAATAATGACAATGGATCATTGTTTTTCGAAAGTTAGAATATTGGCCACACCCTTTAGCGAAGTAAGAAAACCAAATAAAAATCCCCAGAGCCCAAACAAGGTTGGCTCTTCTCCAAAGTACGTGAATTTGGAGCCCAAGGGACAATGTACCTCCAAATCTCTATATATTTTCTCAAGCAGACTTGTTAGATCATATGGTGAATCAGATCACCTAAGATAAAACCAAATTTTACCAATAGATGTTCTTATCACCGTCAAATGAAATAACAAGCTTATAAAAAAATTTAGCACAATATAGGAAAGCATATAACCAACATGTACCACAGATCAATGATCAAAAAACACCATGAACTGAACCACAAAGTCTTTTTATTATAATATCAAACATTCCTAGTAGAGCAATGGCTCAATACCAGCGTTACAAAATTACCTCATCTAGAATCATTGTGTTTTGAGAAGTAAAATGGTTTCTATTTATAAAGGAATCCTCCAAGTGGAAAATAGTAGTTAGTTGACTTGATCCCTATCAAAATAATCTCAACCTTTGATAATAATTTGATCATCTTTTAATTTTTGTCGTTGAAAAATATTTATTTTGAGGAAAAATTCGAATTTCTCATAAAACCCATTTTTTATTAATCAAAAAATTAAGTTTTTGGATTAATTGCCTCAAAATTTTGACTTTGACTTAACCACCAAGCTCCAATGGTTCAATCTTTATTAAAAAATCCATTTTTTCCTTGGTGGAGGACCTCAAAAAATTAACTTATTTTCGACCCATGAACTTTTTTGTCATTTTCCATTTCGAGAAATTAATTTCTCTAAAATTATTTTCTGACTCTAAATTAATTAATTTTCTGGCTTAGGATTTAATTTTAGTTTAGCCAGAAAAATTAATTAATTGACACAAGAGGGGATTAATTATTTTTTCTTTTTTACCCTCAAATATTTTAGCTATGGTGTCTAAGTATGAGGAACCATGCATTAAAACATTTTTTACATCAAATATTACAAATTCTACCCTCAAAGGGGGATTACACCTTTACATATAGACCCTAAAAATAATTACCCAATTCTTCAACACAATATGATCTGATAGACCAAGTTATTTGTAATAAAATAATTTAGCCAAATAGCTTAAATTATTCCCAAACCACTTTACAAAAACTCAATATAACGCTAGGACTCTCCTAAGACTTTGATTATGAACTCCACCCTAGCTTTAGGGTTTAAGCTGAAGGAAAAACTTTGTCGATTATCCGTGTTTAGACACACACATAATTTGGTGAGATTAAAAAACCTCCTAGGATGAAGTTCATTGCCAAATTCAAAGGCTTACCTAGGTTGTTACATAATTAAACAGTCATACTAGCATCATTTACATTACAACTTACAGAATTTGGGTTACAATGATACAACATGTAGTTGGCTGATAATTCTGATCTTTGAAAAATTTTGATCACTACTTCCTTGGACTTGTGACAAAATGAGTGCAACATCTGGATCCATATGGGGACACGTTTCATCAGAGGAACGTGAGAATCCAAAATCCTGCATCCAAGAAAACAAGATACATGAGGTAGATATCAATTCATAATCAAAATCATCATGCATATATAGAACATCTGTTGGAACAGAAAAATCTACTATAATAAATCAAAAATACATAAAACATGAATGCATGAAAAAAAACTAACTAATTACGGAAATGAAATCCTAATTAAGAGAGCAGGGTTAGAGATATTATACAAAATATGCCCCATGGCATCATATGTCATCCTTGTAGTATAGTTTGAGCATCTGCCCATTTGCTGGGATCACTTTCCAAGGTATTCAAATAGAAAGAATTTGCTCCAACAATCCCTGTGATAATAAAGGCCCAAGACATAAACTGTCGAACTTTCCATGATTGTCGAGTTTTCCATTCCTGCAATCCCATAATAACACTATATGGCCAACCTGTAGAGACATGTTTCGAGATGACTTGTCAAATCTTTCCTTCGTTTCGGCCTAGCCCTAACATAAGTTATCAAAAGTGTTCCTGTGAACCTCATCAAGTCTCATAATTTGATCAATTCTTCTTTGTAATGTATCTTTTCATTTGTAAAATGTTGGAGCTGATAAGCTAGAAGTTTGAGATAAAAAGGTAAATTCACGTCCAGTCCATAAACAAGCTCGAAAGGACCTTTCCCAGTAGTCCTCGTTTTTGTGATCCTATCTGCCCATAATTCATACTTGATCTTATTGTCCCATGACCACTTGTTATTCCCCACAATCTTTTTGATGATAGTTATCAATTTTTTGTTACTTGACTCTGCAAGACCATTTCCTTGGGGATAATAATTTGAAGAACGAGATAAAACGATACCATACATGAAGCAGAAAGAAGAGAATTCAGAATAATTCAAAGCTTTAGCATTGTCATTTGAGATTTTGGCGAGAACAACAAATCGAGTGATAATCTAATTCTCAATAAAATCCATAACACACTTCTTTGTGGCATGCTTTGTTGGAATAACTTCAACCCACTTTGTGAAGTAATCTGTCCTAGTCAAAAACCAAGAATAGCCATTATTAGAACTATGATTAAATTTACCAATGAAATCCAACCCCCATTGCTGAAAAGGGGCTTCTTTTATGACCGGATGAAGAGACAAGGATGCTAATTTATGCTTCCGGTGAAAAGTTAGCACTCCTAGCAATTTCTGACAAATTTATGCAAATGTGAGAAAATGGTATGCCAATAATATCCAGCACACAAAGTTTTGTGGGTTTTGGTCTTTGCCGCAAAATGGCCTCCTCAAAATCCTGCATGGAACTCAATGATAAGCCTCTTAGCTTCACCTTCATTCACACACCTGAGTATTATTCCATCTAGATTTCTCCATCCAAGGCCATCTTTCAAGATGTAATACTTGGATGCCTTTAGTCTAAGAGCTCTCCTTTTATGAGCTACTAGGTGATTAGGGCATGTGAGATTTGTTAAATAATAAACAATATCCTTATACCATTCTATCTTTTCCAACTTACAAATTTCAGCAGAAGAAGAAGCTTCAACCACTTCATTCTAGAAAACCAGCTCCAAAGCTTTTTCATTACTTTATATCAGCATTTGAGCTAGTCCTTGGCCTTTGACAAGCTTGGTTGGTCTAATCTCAAGATCATACTCCTGAATTTTGGTCACCCATCTGGCATGAGTTCCTAAGCAATCAATTTGAGTTAATATATCTTTGACAGCAGAATGCGAGACAAAAGCAATGACTTTGGAATAACCCACATATGTCCTAAAATGCTTGAGAGATTTTACCAATGCATAAGCTTGTTATTCCATAATGTTGTAATTCAATTCTGAATTTTGCAACGATTTTCTCATGAAAGCAATCGGTTTCTCATGACCATATTTGTTTTTCTGCAATAGGACACTTACTATAGTATCTTCTAATGCAAATGAGAAGACCATAAAATCCTTTGAATAGCTCGGGCCGACTAGGACAGGAGTCTTAGCTATGGCTTCTTTAATATCCTGAAATCCCTTCTTACCTTCATCTTTCCAAACAAATTTAGCATCCTTCTTTAATAAACATTGTATGGGCTTAGCAATTTCAACATAGTTTGAAATGAATCTCCTAAGGAAATTTGTCTTCCCTAGGAAAGACTGAAGGGACTTATGATTATGAGGCAATGGAATCTTCTTAATAGACTCAACCCTTTCAAGATCAATTTTGATACCATCTTTGGAGATAATGTGACCCAGTAATTTTCCTTCGATTACCCAAAAAACAAACTTGGCGGGATTTAATGATATGCCAAATTCTCGACATCTGTCAAAAACTATCTAAGATGGTTTAGATGAGCTTTGCCATCCTTTGAGAAAACAATGAGGTCATCTTGATATATCTCAATGATCTTACCAATTAACTCCTTGAAAGCATAGTCCATAACCCTCTAAAAAGTAGCTCGGCATTTATTAACGCAAAAGGCATCCTGAGATATTCAAAGGTACCCCAAGGCATGGTGAAGGTGGTCTTATGCCGGTCTTCTTCCTTAACCCAAACTTGGTTATAGCCAGACAATCCATCCAATAGCGACATCATACCAGATCCAGTTATCCTTTGAAGCATATTTTCCATGTTAGGTAAAGGATAATTGTCCTTTTTACAAGCCAAGTTAAGATTTATTAAATCAACCCATAGTTTAATAGTACCATTCTTCTTCCTAACAATCACCAAGTTTGAGCATCAGGAAGAATGCCAAGTCTATTTAATGACACCAGGAGCAAGCATTTTTAACTCCTGAACAGAAAGGGCCAACTTAGGATTGATTTGCCCAAGTTTTTGCTTAAATGGTTTAGCATCTTCATCTTTCAGGGAAATAGTATGCTCAATAACATCTTTTCTGTAGCCCTTGAGTTCATCGTAGGAAAATTCCAAGACATCACGATATTCAATGAGAAAATCAATCAAATTTTCCTTTCCTTCCTGAGAAGTCCCCTGACCAATTTTGACAATCTTTGGGTCTTCAGGAAAACTAATGTTTACTTCAATAAATTCACTAGGATCTATCTGCTTTTCATCATCCCTTTTGGTGGCATCATCTCTATCAAAGAGTTGTTCCATAGCCACAATATTTCTAAGAGTAGCGTTTGTCACATGTTTACCCTTAGAATTAGACCCTTCTTCCTTGGAGCAAGCTCGAAAGTTTTCAAACTCATCCAAGTGATTAAGAAAACAAACAATTTGCTTCTCATCATCAAATATTTGCCAATGTTCTACATTATCCAGGACTAATGATCTGAAAAATGACTTCCATTTTGGCCTTAATCTTTATCAAATTATCGGATATCTAGAAGGCAGAAGCGGCTACAACAAGTTCATCCACTTGACTATTTTCTTCTCTAGGAATGATTTGGAGACCAAATGCATCAAATAATTCAACTGTGTCCCTTACAACATTTTTGTACCATTTAAGTCTATCACTTCTACATGAGAATATACCTTTAACATGTTTGATGATAAGATCAGAGTCCCCTTTTACATTCAACAACTTTATTTTGAGGTCCCTGTTTCAAGGCCCATTAGAAAAGCCTCATACTCAACTACATTGTTAGTAGCTTCGAACTCTAATAAGAAAGAAAATTTAAACGTATGTCCTGAAGGTGATGTAAAAACAATTCCAACCCCTTTTCCTTGCTTAGAGCGAGCACCATCAAAACTCATGTGCCAGATTTCTTCCTTAGGTTCATCTCTATTTTCTAGCAAGATTATAGGATCAGAAAGGACGACATAATTTCCAATGCTAGACTGCTTTACAATGGGCTCCTCTTGAGGATCCTTGGGAGGAGAGATCTTTTCTGGAACCTGTGAAAATTCGAGAAGCCCTGAATCACTCTGCACCAATTGGTTATATTTCTCCTACTGAATCAAGTTATTTAGAGTATTATACGATAAACTTCGAAATAAATACAACTGCAGTCTTCACAACTTAAATAATATGTGGAAACAAGAATCCGAGGAAGAAAGAAATAACACACACAAGTGACACCATTTTTTTTGGAACAATGTCCCCAAAAAAACCCAATGTGGGAAAACCTGTGCAGCAACTGAGGGTTTGTATTATTAAGCAATAATTTATGAGTACAATTCTTTGGATGCCAAAACTGGCAATGTTATACAAAGATCTAACTAGGAAAAAAGTAGTGAGATGATCTCACCCTGTCACTGGAGAATCCGACATTGATTTTAGCTAAATATGAGCCTCTGCATTGCCTCTGCATAGTTGCCAGTACTGTGTCACACCCACGCAATCACTACATCACTATTGTTGGGACTATGTTGCACCTCCTCTAATCCTCTATTGTCTAGAAACTTCGGCCCTCTGTCCTCCGGGTCTCACAACCCAAATTCGGAACTAGATCCCGACTGCTCCTCAACAGAATTTCGGACTCCCTCTGAAGCTCTGCGTTGCCACAACGTAGCTGAGCATGGCTCTTCATTAGCCTCTCTAGACATCTTTCTGCCCTCTCTGCCTTGTACTCTCCGGATCAGGAAAACTTCTTCCAGAAACTATCCCTGCCCCTCACTGCAGGAAATCACCTCGATCACTTCTTGGCAGCTACTGTGCTTCTCTCTTCAAAATTTGATCTCTTGATCTCTCACTTGATGTATCTTCCAAATGCCCATCAAGCCTCTTCCTATAATCTTCCCATTGAGTAAAAAACGACCCAAATTAGATTTTAATCAATGGCTTAGATCATTTTGGCTTGATTCTCATCTTTTTCTAGAAGTTTCACCCCCAATTTAATTAATACCCTTTAATTATTTTAATTTCCTAAGTTTAGACTTAGGCATCCATTAAAAATAATTAATTATTTTAATAAAACCTTATCTGGGTGGAATCTCCCAAAATGATTTTTGGGTATTCTGGAATACATGTGTCCTAGCCTCCCTAGAAATTTTGAGGCTTAGAACACATTCGATGCTACCATAAATCAACACTCCCTCTTAGTGAGGAATGTGCTCTAGTAATGCAACTTGTTGAAGCATCACCCTTCTCTGTAATATCTCCCTTTGCATTACTGATGTTTGACATCACTTCTGACCAACTACTACGCAAATGCTACATTAGTGCTGCTGCTGGCCCTGCCACTACCAACACTGCAACCCTCCCCTACTGTTGATGTTGCTGCAACAACAATGGAAAAGCATCCAAATACTGAACCAAGGTGGCCAATGTGATGCATCTGCTGCTGGAGTTCTAACCGCTGCTAGTCTTTGCACTGTCACTGAAGTCGATGCTTTGTTGTTGACTCTGCTCTGTGCCAATTGCACAGCTCCCAACACTAGCTCTGTGCTGCTCAGACTCTTGCGCCCCTAGCCACTATAACTGTCACTTCGACACTCCTCTGCACCAACTAACCCTGGTCCATCCTGCTACTTCTGATATGGGCTACCGTAGCAAGGTATTGATCCAAGAGGTGGACTCCTCAAGGATCCTTCCCATCTGCAGTTCTTTTGAACTACAGTACTAGATCACCCCACCTCTCCCGTGGAGATATCTGGGCAATCATGGCAAACTCCTCTTTCTCGACCTTTGTAGTTGCAGCCTGCAGATCATGTTTCTCGTCCTTGTCCTTCTTGAGAGGACACTGTGTAGCATAGTGACCAAATTCACCACACCGGAAACATTTGATCTTTAAGACATATTTCTTCTTCTTCCGCCGCTCCTGTTGCCCCTTTCATGCAAGGGTTGCATTCTCTTCCTCCTCCTTGGGCTTCGTCCCATTGTTGTTGCTGCCATCAAGTTTGCACTTGACTAAGTCTCGCCTCATCCCTTCCTGCTGAAGAGCAACCCACATTCCCTCCCAATTCGGCAATCTCTCTCTGCCCAAGATACTCTGGAAAAATACTTGCCATTCTTCTGAGATTGAATTTAGGGCCAACCTCACCATTTATGTAGGCTGAAGTGTTGATCCTACAACTCCCAACTGATCTCGGACTTCCTGAAGCTTTGATAGGAACGAATCAATGCATTCCCCTTTCTCCATCCTTGTTGATCTTAGCTTTTCTTCCAAGTACATCTTCTGGTGCTCGAAAGATCCTTGATATATCATAGCCAAGGAATCCCACATTTCTTTGGTCATCCCTTTGTCAGAAACGTGACATATAATGTGATCCCTCACTCCATCAAGGATCAACCTCTTGGCCTTCGCCATCTCAGCCTTGTACTTCTTGAGTGGATTTGCATCATTGGGTATAGCTACCACACTATTGACATACATCTTGAGATCATGCTCATCCAGAAGGCATGAGATCCCAGCCTTCCGGATCACATAGTTGGATGCTCCATTCGACCGATCTTGATCTCTCAGCCCGTTAACTGCCATCTCTGCCAACAAAATGTCGAACTTCCTCATCTCTCCTCTGCACTGCTGCTGGGTTGGCCTATGCACTCCCTGCCGAAGTTAGTAGATATACTCCTCTCTACTACTGCTCAGCAAATGAGAAATTGAATTCCCACACCAGGAATTCTTTGAGGAGAAAATTCCCTTAAGTAGTGTTTCCTTCCCTCTTCTGACGTTTTTCTGCCCCAGCAACCGCTGTAGAAAACTGCATCTCACCAAAAAACTGCTCTGCGCTGAATTTTCTGCTATGATACTCCCCCTACCTCTGACAAATCTCGATTTGGAAATCTTACCTCTCTGTCAACTCACTCAGAGAGATTTTCCTTGAGAATCTTGCCTTCCTGGCTTGAACTGCAGAATCCCTCTGGGGATTCGATCTACTGCCTATGCAGCACTTCGATCTCCCTCCTCTTCAACATTGGGCTCTTTCGGTCTGCTCTCTTGCTTCACCTGTGCTCTGATACCATGTGAAAATTCGAGAAGCCCCGAATCACTACTGCAGCAACTGATTATATTTCTCCTACTGAATCAAGTTATTTACAGTATTATATGGTAAACATCGAAATAAATACAACTACAACCTTCACAACTTAAATAATATGTGGAAACAAGAATCTGAGCAAGAAAGAAATAACACACACAAGTGTTATCAGTCTTTCGGATTAATCACATCGTTAGGATTAAATTAGTCTTTTTGACCAAATCCTAACGATGTGATTAATCTGAAAGACTAATATCTACATTATGGATCACAAAAATCTTAGATCTAACACACAAGTGACACTGTTGATTTTGGACCAATGTCTCTGGAAAAACCCAATGTGGGAAAAGTTGAAAACTAGTGCAGCAATTGAGGGTTTGTATTATTAAGCAGTAATTTCTAAGTACAATTCTTCGGATGCCCAAACTAGCAACCCTATACAGAGATATAACTAGGCAAAAAGTAGTGAGATGATCTCACCCTGTCACTAAAGAATCTAGCATGGATCTGCGTTGGAGATGAGCCTCTGCGCTGCCTCTATGCAGTACTGCGTCACACCCACACAGCCACTGCTGTTGGGACTACGCTGCACCTCCTTTGATCCTCTGCTGGTCGGAAACTTTGGCCCTCTGTCCTCTCGGTCTCACACCCTGACTCCGGAACTAGATCTCGACTATTCCTCAGCAAAATTTCGAACTCCCTCTGAAACTATACATGGCCCTGCGTCAGCCTCTCTGGACGTCTTTCTTCCCTCTTAGCCTTGTACTCTTTGGATCAGGAAAACTCCCTCCGGAAAGTATCCCTGCCCTTCACTACAAGAAATCACCTCGATCACTTCTCAGCAACTGTTGCACTGCTCTCTTCAGAATTCGACCTCTTCATCCCTCACTCGATGTATCTTCCAAATGCCCATCAAGCCTCTTCTTATAATCTTCTTGTTCAGTAACCAACAACCCAGATTAGATTCTAATCAATGGCTTAGATCATTTTGGCTTGATCCTCGTCTTCTTTTAGAATTTTAACCCCCAGTTTAATTAATACACTTTAATTATTTTAATTTCCTAAGTTTAGACTTAGACATCCATTAAAAATAATTAATTATTTTAATAAAACCTTCTTCGGGTGAAATTTCCCAAAACGATTCCTAGGTATTCTAAAATACATGTGTCCTAGCCTCCCTGCAAATTTTGAGGCTTAGAGCACGTCCAATGCTACCAAAAATCAACAACACCTTCTCAATTTCAATAAAACCACTACATGGTAAACAAGGCAAAGGAGTTCGGTGTTCATTTCTAGGAACCTCTACTTGAGGGGCCTTGATAGTTTCCTTGATTATAGCTTCTTGAATTGGACTCTTGATCATTTCTTTGATAGGTACAAATATTTTTGCATTGCTGATCCATTCTCCTAAGTCAAAATTTGATTGAACGTCTAAATCATTCGAAACAAATTCTTTTGTGTTTTGCTCCTGCAAAAACCAATCTTCGAGCAAAGTTCCGCTTTCATCCTTAACATTGCTTATGCTAGGAGGAATGAGAGTTTTAACATTATGGCTATTTCCAATAGCTTCCATCCAATCTTCTAAAGACAAATGAAACTCTCTCCCAAACATATTGAGTTGTTTTGTCGCTGATGCAAATTCATTATTTAAGACATTCTTCGCAATAGCACAAGATTCTTCATCATGGAAACTTTGACATGGTCTGCAATGTTGAAAAATGTAACTAGGTTCAGTCTTCATAATGACATGTGTAATTGTGATTTTATTATAATTTGGGAGAAAAGTACAATAATGTGGAAGTGGTGCACTTAGGCTTGCCTCAATGGCAAGTGTGATCAAACCTAGGCGGTAATATGTCAAGCCCAGATGGCACAATAACTGTTGCAATGATGGCCTGCGCTGCCCTTGTGAAACTGTGTTGTTTGCTGCAAGGATGCTGCTGGAAACCCCACCTCCGGTGCTAAGAAAATTATGGAAAATTAACCCTGACCTCTCCACCAAATACCCAGAATAACCCACAAAGGAATTGGAAAAATGTTTGTTGGATAAAATGTGACTAGGTTCGGTCTTCATAAGTGTAATTTTGATATTTGTAATTATTGAAGAAAAGAGAATTTATTTTGAAATTATTTGTCAAAGAGTTTCTTGCTCATTGAAAATAGGTCAAGCACATTTTGAAGTGCTTCTGGAGAGTCAAAGTCAAAATGTAATTATGATAAGACCCTTTGAGAGCATGTTACATTATGTATGTCAATGTAAAAAGTCAAGGGAACAACTCCAAGCAAGGTCAAATCCTCTCCTAGCATCAATGTGGTCTCCAAGCAGCAAAACGATGAATAAAAGTTGAATTATGGTACAACTGTAAGTCGGCCTAATGGACAATCTAGTCGGCCTAAAAGAAGAGGGACAGACCTATATTTATAGAGGTTGTACACTCCTCATTTGGACACACAACTCAATCTGAAATCCGCAAGCAAGAATAGGACTAGAAGGATGCAAGAAAGTCGAGACAAAAAGGTTGCAAGAGTAGCAAGACAAGGAGACAAAATAGCGAAGGTGAAAAGACTATTATTAGGGCATCAACAGCGACATGTGCGAGGAAGAAAGGGATATTTTTGCGGTTAAGTATAGAAAGAAATCATATCTCTGTTTTGGGCTAATATCCAAGGTCTATTAGGCCTCCCCATCCAGCAAAGAAGGAAGAAAAAGAAAGCGAACAAAGGAGGATTGTTCTAGGGCTTCTGTCCACACATGTGAAGACTTAAGCAAGGTAAACTTTTGCGAATTCAACAACAGTCAAGGGCAACAGCATAAGCAGCCTCATTCAGATGTGCATTGATGTCTACAAGGCATCCAAAGAAGAGTGAAGAAGGTTCTCTTTAAAGCGAAGTAGAAAAGCCCTAATATACTAGGGTTTCCTAACTGAGACAAGTAGCAGAAAAGGACGAAGTACTAAGGAGCAGAAGTGTCGAAGGACAAAGGTCCATGTGCCGGAAGTGAGTGTAGAAAGAGGAAGGAGTTGACTTATTCTTGGAGGATATCCTAGTCTAGGATCTAGGGTTTAGCAGTTATTCAAATAAAAAGCTACAATAAGAGAAATATTATAAAGGGTTTTCCTCTCAAGAGTCGAGAGGGATTGTCCCTGGCAGAGAGCTAAATTTTGTGTTCTTGTTATTTTGTTTTGGTAGCAATTTGATGAAGCACACACATATGCACTAATAAGAAGAAGAAGAAGTATAAGCTAACTAGAAAAAGTGAAAAGACTTCACAAATTGTTATCAAGTCACGGAGAATCATCACAACACTACTTTGCCCTAGATTCTCTAACACGATATCAAAGCTAAGGTGACACATCAAGGAAAGGGCAACTCATGAACACTCATCAAGGAGAAACATTTACAAAGTTGAAGCATCAAGCCTAGAAGTCTCAATCACTTCAAGGACAAGAAGGGTCTACAATCCATCATTCACCAAGGAGGTTTACAAACCTAGAAGAAGAGCCTTACATAAAGGCACCTACAAAGAAGAGTCGATTGGAGTAGGACCTACATCAAGCTACAAGTCATTACGCAAGTCCACTTGAAGAAGGCAACTTGAAGAGCATCAAGATCCAAGAAATTCAAGCCACCAAGCCTGCATGGAGGAAGCAATTCCATTACATCTCAAAACCTATCAAGTAAGTACATGTCCCCTTCTAAATATACATCAATGTCTTTTTGCAAGGAAAACAATAAATTGTTAGGTACCAATAAATTTCTTGCATGGAAGAAGAGGACTGATCTACTAAAGGAGAATGAACTCCTAGAGCATGTCAAAGGGAATATCACTATCCCTGCTAAGGAGCAGACTCAAGCCTTAGCCAAGTAAAATAAGGATGAGACAAGAGCTCAAAGGATTATGATAGAATCAATCAAAGACTCTCTCATTCCCTATGTCTCCAAGTTTGAGACATCAAAAGAAATTTATGATAAACTAGTAGAGCTATTCTTAGTATCCACAACTGGAGAAGTAATATCCTTAAGGAATGAATTATACAATATTAAGATAAAAAAGGAAGGAATAGCTCCCTACTTCATGAAAATATCTGAAATGAGAGATCAACTTCAAGAGCTTGGGGAAGTCATGTCTGAGAGAGAGATGACAACTATTATACTCAATGCTCAATTTGAGAAATGGGGAAACTTCACATCTAGCATTTATGCCAAGAAGGAAACAACCACTCTCAGAAAAATGTGGTCTCTATGCAGAATAAAGGAAACCAAACTTAAGGCAAAAGAAGACGTGGGATCAAAGGAGAAAGCATTTGCTACCATGGCCAAAAGAAAGGGTAAAATTGGCAAGTTTGGTCCACGAAGAACAAACAACAAAGACATGTCCAAGATCCAATGTTTTGGATGCCAATAATAAAGACACTACAAAAGGAATTGCCCTAAGCTTAAGAAGGACAACAACAAAAAAAGGAAGAGGGAAGAAGCTCACTTGACTCAAGAAGTGAAAGAAGAAGGAAAGAAGCAAAACAAGGAAGATCCTCCAGATCTCTACTATGACCAAGTCAAAACCCTTTACTTCTAGACTTCTTTCAAAGTTTTGAGTAGAATAGGAGCATGTAGAATAAATTAAATTGCATGGCTAGAATCACCCTCTAGAATCTCGCAGCATGATGTACGTGGAGTTTTAGACACTCATGTAGAGGTAGCATTTATGATAAGAACAAAAATGCATAAATAGAAATATCTTCTAGAATATAGGAGCATGGCAGATATAGCTCAAGATATTCATATAGAAGAAGCATGACTAGTATAGGACCTCATTCATGATGAAATAAAAATTGATCATGATAAGAATCTTAGAAGACCTACGTCATCAAAAGAAAGGAAATATTTGCAAGACAAGGCTCTTTAAGATCCTATGATGGAATCTTCAAAAGAAGGTTCATGGACCAAGGCAGATGTCTCATTGGGAATCCCATTCATGGGTTTCAAGAAAAGGTTGATATGCAAGCAAGCTAAGATGAAGCAAGAAGGGCCACACCAAAGGATGATCAAAGGAGAATCAAGATAAGGTATGCATGCATCAAATTTTAAGTCATGTTATCATTTGTATATTATTGAATCATGGGTATATTTTCTATAACATGACCAACCATGAAAGAATCTCTTTCACCAAGAACATGCTCGAAGGCATGTACCACAATGCGATGAAGGTCAACAAAAGAATATGCTCACATAAGGAGCATAAGATTGTTGACTAAGAAGTAAGAAGAAATGGTGACAAGTCCAGAAAGAAAGCAATGAAGCAATGCTCTCACAAGAAGCATTAGATGATTGACCTATCTATTTGAAGAGAAGCAAATGAAGAAAAAGATCAAGCATGTGAAGAACACCATGATCACCAAGGATCACTATCTGAAAAAATGCCTTGATAAGACATCTCCCAAAAGAAGGCAGGATAACTCTAATAAAAGAAGAAAGAATCCTTGACACCTTTGAAGGCCTTGGAGATACAAAAGGTGCAAATCACTGATTCTACTCTACAGAGATGTCGTGATGAAGAAGCCATCCAACAAAAGAAAAAGCAATGTTGAAGCAATATCAGAATGAAGTCATAATGGGCTATTGGGTCAAAGCATGTAACCTAGCAAGTACTATGAAGCATCCATGAGGAGAGTATTCCAAAGCATGGACAAGATGACAAAGCAGTAGCCAAGATGAAAAACATGATAGTCACTTTCCACAAAGCAATGACATGACAAACCAAGAAGGAAAGTGATCGATGGATGGTGCCCTACCAAGAAGAAGTTCGATCGAAGACTTCATGACATCAAGAAAGGGAGAAGATCAAGCAGCTGAAGGACCCACAAAGAAGAAGCTACTGATGAAGGAAAGAGTCCCCATTAAGAGGGAGCTATGATAGGTCCCTGATCAAGAGGTAGTTTTTGGATCACCCCTGATTACAAAGGAGTGACAATTGTGTTTTCCATTTCATGGATCATGCACTTGACCAGGACTAACAGCCATAAGTTTAGATGAAGGCCATGAATGTAAATGTAGACACAAGATAGACACAACATTCTTGTCTTCACTTGGGAAGAAAGAATGGGAGGATTAGGTAATCATCTAGCATCTGATACTCTTTGAGGATGTGTAGGGCATCCAAGACAAGAGTAGGCAAGAGGATCGATATTCTTTGAGGGTTGGGAACCCAAGATAACAATAGTCTTAGAAGGTCATACTCAGAGAACACCTGGGTGTGTATGTACCTTGAGTGACAATGATGAAGGTGTCTATAAATCATTGGTCTTGCTAGCATTGTAGCTCATGGTATCGTAAAGAAATGGAGTTGTTAGTCAAGGCCTTTCACTATGACAATGCTGATGAATATGATGCTATAACAGATGGATTGCTAAATTGGTTTCTCTTATGTGAATTCTTCAAGATTGAAAATTGCCAAACACCTTGTAATGTTGTATGAATACCTCCCTAGTTAAGAGGGAGTGTTGGAGAAAATGTAACTAGGTTCGGTCTTCATAAGTGTAATTTTGATATCTGTAATTATTCAAGAAAAGAGAATTTATTTTGATCTTATTTGTCAATGAGTTTCTTTCTCATTGAAAATAGGTCAAGCACATTTTGAAGTGCTTCTAGAGAGTCAAAGTCAAAATGTAATTATGATAAGACCCTTTGAGGGCATGTTACATCATGTATGTCAATGTAAAAAGTCAAGTGAACAACTCCAAGCAAGGTCAAATCCTCTCCTAGCATCAACATGGTCTCCAAGCAGCAAAACTATGAATAAAAGTTGAATTATGGTACAAATTGTAAGTCGGCCTAATGGATAGTCTAGTCGGCCCAAAAGAGGAGGGACAAACCTCTATTTATAGAGGTTGTCCACTCCTCATTCGGACACACAACTCTCTTTGAAATCCGCAAGCAAGAAGAGGACTAGGACACAAGAAAGTCGAGACAAAAAGGTTGCAAGAACAAGAAGACAAGGAGACAAAACAAAGAAGGTGAAAAGACTGTTATTAGGGCATAAACAACCACACGTGTGAGGAAGAAAGGGATCTGTCTGCGATCAAGTATAGCAGGAAACCATATCTCTAAATTGAGCTAATATCCAAGGTCTATTAGGCCTCCCCATCTAGCAAAGAAGGAAGAAAAAGAAAGCGAAGAAAGGAGGATTGTTCTAGGGTTTCTGTCCACACGTGAAGACTTCAGCTAGGTAAAATTTTGCAGATTCAAAAGTAGTGAAGGGCGGCAGTATAAGTGGCCTCATTCAGATGTGCATTGATGTCTACAATGTATCCAAAGAAGAGTGAACAAGGTTCTCTTTAAAGCGAAGTAGAGAAGCCCTAATATACTAGGGTTTCATAACTAAGACAAGCAGCAGAAAAGGACGAAGTACTAAGTAGCAGAAGTGCCGAAAGACAGAGGTCCATGTGCCAAAAGTGATAGTGCAGAAAGAGTAAGGGTTTGACTTATGCTTGGAGGATATCCTAGTCAAGGGTCTAGAGTTTGGCAGTTGTTCAAATAAGAAGCTTCAATAAGAGAAATCTTACAAAGGGTTTTCCTCTCAAGAATCCAGAGGATTTGTCCTTGGCAGAGAGCCAAAATTTGTGTTCTTGTTATTTTGTTTTGGTAGCAGTTTGATGAAGCACACACATATGCACTAATAAGAAGAATAGGAAGTATAAGCTAACTAGAAAAAGTAAAAAGACTTCACAAATTGTTATCAAGTCACGAAGAATCATCACAACACTACTTTTCCATAGATTCTCTAACAATGTTGACCTCGGAATTTTGGCCCAAACTCCCCTTAGCTCCTCTAGCGAGTGGCTGAGTTGGGACCCCTGTTTGACCTATTAGATCTGCCCAGAAAATTCTATAAAATTAGGAGTGTGATCCTTGACCAAAACCCAAAATAACCTAGAAAGGATTTCCCTTGGTTCCAACCTTCGGAAATTGACCCTTCACAACTTGTCTCTCCTCCAATTTCAAATTCTATTGCTGTGAGCGATCCTGTCAATCTCTGCTCTCCCAACTCCAACAATCCTCCTCAAATGGCCCTCCAAGTGATCTCCTACTTCTCCCGGCCAGCTCCAACGCTACAATTCCTTCCTCCGACTCCCACGTGAGCCCCGTGATGGCTCTCTTCACAGGCCCAGGTGATTGTAAATCGAACCGCTCCAATGCAGAAACCTCCTGCTCCAAAACACTCCCGAAAGGTTGATCCTCCACTGTAGCTTCAATGCCCAAACTCCCCCGGCAATTGCTGCCAAGATGAACCCACAAGCAAACTTGTGTGTTCCCCTTCTGCGTCCTCCAGAAACACACACTGGCTGAGACAAATGTTGAATGATATGTCTATGAAACTCCACATGCTCTCCTCCACAGTAATACGAATTTCCTTCCTAGGGTGGCACTCGAAGTCCACCGAAGCAATGGTTGAGATCTCCGCTCAGAGACACTCATGTGCTAAACAACAAAGTAACCTGGCTAAGCAGCTCAAGCAACTAAGGTTGAGTTCAATATGTCAAAAGATAAGATGATTAAATGAGGAGAGTTGCCTTCCTTATATAGATTTCGTGGAGCACTTTTCCCTCCATTTTCCCTCCATCGTGGGTCCCTCACTTAAGTATCGATTTCCCCTCCATGCAAATCAAACTAGGGAATGCGTATTCTTCTAGCATGGGTGACCCCCACGTACAAATTAACCACATCGAAATAACTTCTACTAAGTCTAGCCTCCTAATAAAATTGAATGGGCCCCATCACCTCCAAAATTAGCCCCAAAATGTAGAAATTAATCATGTTCCAAAATAATTTAGGAAGGGAAATTACAATCCTCCCCTCGCAAATGTTGCTTGTCCCTAAGCAAATTCAATGTTGGATGCTCAAGTATGTGCTCGCCCTCCCAAGTAGCATCCTCATCTGCCAAGCTCCTCCAATGCACCAAAAATCACTTGTCTGCAAGCAATGCTTGAGCAAGCATCCCCTCTAACAGTTGCTCCCCATTGTCACTGCAAAATGTGCCAGGATCCTAGTTGTGCCACTGGATCATGCCTAACCTCTGCACTGTCCTGATATGAAAGAATCCTTCAATACTAGGATCCCAGACAATCTTGTCCAACATGAAGCTCCCCTCTCTCCACTCACTATCCTACCTAGTGAAAGTACCAGAAGTCCCCTTCTCCATCAGTGACTCGCTAAAGCCCAATGGAAGATCTGTATGATCTCCCCTTGTAGTAGCCGGCGCATCCCTAAAGGTTATTGAGCTGTGAAGTGATGTGATGCTCCAGTTCCCTGCTAGTCCCAAAATGGTGCCACCATGCTAACACTGCGCTACTCTAACTATGTCATACTCCCCATTGTGCACAATTAGTATCCTCCTCTCCTAGAACTAGATGGTGGAATACAGAAAGAGGCGAGACACATTCTGCCTAGGGATCTCCATGGCACCAAGGCCTACCCATCCAAATCTAACTCTAAACCTGTGCAGCAACAGAGAATGTCTGCCTCCCCATATGATGAAACCCTCTGTGAACCCCCATGTGTCATCCCAAGAGCAAACGATATCACTCTCTGCCATGACTCCGCTCATCACAAGTGATCTATCGATCAATTGAATCCCTGCATCCCATAGCCAGACCTACTACGGCATAGCCTTGTCAACCGATCGAATCCCTCTAGCCCTCATCTCTGGTCCCTGCATGTGATCACTATATAGGCTCCATATATCGTGGACTAATCTGATGCATGCTAATCTGCCCTGTGCCTGCCACTGTGTAGTACCGATGATCAGTGGAAGCCACGTGTGCCAAAGAGCTGCCTCCCGAATGCAACCAAAATATGGTTATCTGATATTCGTAATCGACTCACAGTATGTGGATCCTTCCTGTCCCTGCCAACCATATCCCCTGGGTTTGCCATTCGCCCTCTCGATAATGTGCCAATATAAGGTCTGAAACCCGGACACACACTGGGAAACTACCTCAGTTGTACCCGCTATCCTCTACTCATGCTTGGTCCCGACATGCCCTGAGAAAAGAGTGACACATGTTTCACTTGGGACTAGCTCCCTAGACATAGGCTCAGTCATGAATGATATGCCAACCCTGCAGATGATCATCTAATTCCCCAACCTCTGGCTGTCAACTGAGGCACCAATCCAATGTCACTGCTGAAAATTCTCCCCCGTAGTGCGTGTTGATTTGGGGTAGCACCGGATGTTCTCTAGCCATGAAAATTGGTGGAGAGGCTAAAGCACATGAGATCTCCAAGACCCAGAAATGGTTTGGGCAGATTCTTCCCAGTTTAGGAGATATTAAAATAATTAATGTTTTTAATGGAGTTCCTAAGTCTAAACTTAGGAGAAATAAAATATTAATGGGTATTAATATAAAAATAGGCTAAAAGGTTCTAAAAGATATGGATCAAGCCAAATCTAATCTTAGCCGTTGATTATAGATGTAATCTCAGTCGTTGAAGGACCAACAGGAAAAGTATAAGAAGAGGCTTGAGGGTTAGTTGGAGAACACACCAGAGTGATTAGTCATTCGATTTACTAGAGAAGGGTTTGCTAAGTAAAGTTGAATCAGTGATTAGTTTGCAGCAAAGGGCAATGAGTACTAGACAAAGAGGCAGAGCTAGTGCCGAGGGACCAGCGCAAAGGCAGAGAAGAAGACGCTAAAGCCAAAGCAGGCCATGCAAAGGCTCGCTGGCACAGCGCAGAAGCCAGAAAGGCCTGCATCATCCATGCAGAGGGAAACAAGAGTGACGCAGAGGCCATAGAGGCTGCACAGTGCCTCATAAAGCTAACGCAAAGGCTAGGAGGGCTAACGCAATGCTTCAGTGGTGCTGGAGAGGGTTTCGTGGGGCAGATTTTCTGAATATTTGCTTCCGAATAGAGAGGTATTACTGTCGGTTATTTTTCTCTGTCGGATGAGCCACTTTAGCACCCAGTTGTACTCAAGGATAGACTGCATAATAAAGTAAACCCTCAGAATTGTTGCACCGGTTTTCCTGCATTGGCGTTTTCCGGGGACGAGTTGTCCAAAAATAATGGTGTCACTTATGTGTTTGCTATTTCTTTCAGTTTTTGATCTGTAGATGGTTGAGACTGTATTGTGTTTATTTCGATGTTTATATGTTTAAATAACCTGTTCATAATTAACAAGTAGGAGAAATAATGTTAAGATATGGTATGTTCTATGCTTATAACAGTTTACTTCTTTTTCTTATTATATTCCACGGATTAGCAATCACATGTACATAAAGTAAAGTGCAGATAGAACATTAAACCATCGACAGAAAACAAGCCAAGACAAGAGACACAAGAAGTGGCAGCTAGCCAAGGACAAACCCCACAATGCGTTGGGAAACCCTTTGATCAAATCTTCTTTTATCTTCAATAATTCAACAGAGAGAAATAGTACAATAAATCAGATTTATATCAGTAGTAGCAAACCCTAGATCAGCAGCATCAGCATGAGCGGCTTTATCATCAAATTAGGGCATCTATCGGATTGGCATGATTCCACCACCAGAAGTTGCGGCTTCTAGAGGAGGTTTAGATGAACCTACAATGCAGTTCAGATGAGGAGATCTTCTAGTCCACGCAGGTCAAACTTTACTTCTGTAGTTGCAACTTCAGTTTCAACAGCGTCCTTCAAACTAGGGGAGTCGATATCTTGCAAACCGTCTGTCGGATTGACTTGATTCCACCACCAAAATTTGTGGCTTTCAGAGGAGGTTCGGATGAACCTACAGTGCAGTTCAGATGAGGAGATCTTCTAGTCCACGCAGGTCAAACTTTACTTCTGTAGTTGCAGCTTCAGTTTCAGCAACTTCCTTCAAACTAGGGCAGTCGATATCTTGCAAATCGTCCGTCGGATTGACTTGATTCCACCACCAAAAGTTGCGGCTTTCAGAGTAGATCCAAATGGACCTACAGCGTAGTTCTAAGGAGGAGATCTAATGGTCAACGCTAGTCAAACTTTGAATCCGCAGTTGCAGCTTCAGGTTCAACAGCTTTCGACTTCACATGTGTGAGAGAGAGAATCTCTTTTATGTGCAGTTGAGAAGAGACTCTTTACTACACAATAGAGAGAGAGAAGTGTGATGAGATGAGTGAGTCCAAATGAGGAAAAGTCCTCCTATATTTAGACACAATGTTGGTGTTTGAATAGATGCGACTGTTGGGCTTCTGAGCCTACATGAGTTGTAGGTCGGCTTGATAATAATTCCATAATCAAAATAAATTCATATCTCCATGAATACTCATCGGAATCAAATGATCTTTATATCAATCCTACACCTCTCGATGAGAGGAATCTAATAAAAATATTACCAACCATGAATAAGATGACCCACATGAAGTTTTGCCCTGGTTACCAATTTTAACACTCCCTCTCAACTAGGGAGAACTTCATCTGCAATCTGTCTATTGGTCATTATTATTCATCCATCAAATGCACTACTCTGTACAGTCTGACCCTTGCCCTGCTCTGCTCTATTCTGCCTATTCTGCTTTGTCTTGTTCTACCCTGTACTGATCTGTATTGTTCTGCTATGTTCTACTCTACTCTTGTATTGTTTTGTTCTGCTCTGCTTTTGTCCGAATTATGCAGAAGAAGAAATGATCGAGGATGTATCATACTGACTCAAAGTCAGTCTCAGAGTATGTAACACTAGTCGCAGACCAGTGTCAACCAACCCAAAGTCAGCGTCATAGTGAGTACAACTCCACTGGTCCCAGACCAGTATCATCCTCCACTGACTCAAAGTCAGTCTCAAAGTGCATACCACTGGTTCCAGACCAATCTCAACCGACCCGAAATCAGCTTCATAGTAAGTACCACTCCTACCACTGGTCCCAGACCAGTATCGCAGTCTCAAAGAGTGTACCACTGGTCCCAGACCAGTCTCAACCGACCCGAAGTCAGCGTCATAGTATGTACCACTCTCACTGGTCCCAGACCAGTATCGTAGTCTCAGAGAGTGTACCACTAGTCCCAGACCAGTCTCAACCGACTCG
>APFE030654292.1:175827-228442 GCA_000404065.3 Pinus taeda
CGACCCGAAGTCAGCGTCATAGTATGTACCACTCTCACTGGTCCCAGACCAGTACTGCACTGACACGAAGTTAGTCTCAGAGTATGTACCACTGGTCCCAGACCAGTCTCAACTAACCCGAAGTCAGTGTCATAGTATGGTACAACTCCTACCACTGGTCCCAAACCAGTATCATTGATCCCAGACCAACAGAGGTCATCCTAGTGTAGGGAGTACGGTAGATACAACGATGCGTCCATTGGTACTTCTATGGTCCCTAACTTCATTTCCCTGCTCATTGATCAGATGAGAGGTACTTCCCATGAGTCCCAGACTGCATGGGTAGGATGCCTCGATAGGAGAACTAATCAATCCTGTCCTCACAGGAGAACACATTAATCCTGCTACAATCGCCATGGAGAACACATCAATCCAGGCCAGCACAGAGAACACATCAATCCAGGCCTCATAGGAGAACACATCAATCCTGCTACAGTTGCCATGGAGAACACATCAATTCAGGCCTCACAGGAGAACACATCAATCCTGCTACAATCGCCATGGGTAACACATCAATCCAGGCCTCACAGGAGAACACATCAATCCTGCTACAGTCGCCATGGAGAACACATCAATCCAGGCCTCATAGGAGAACACATCATCCTGCTACACAGGAGAGCAAATCATCCTGTTCCACAAGAGAGCGAATCATCTTGTCCCACAAGAGAGCGAATCATATTGTTCCAGTGCACACAACCAGGGGAGGGTGAGTCACCCTGTGGTCGTATGTTGCTCCAGTAAGAACCGCAAGTCCTCAAAGCTCCCAGAGCTCAATGTATGCAACATGCAAGACACTTGTACAAGGGTTTCTTAACAACTCCAAGTCGTTTGGGAAAATCACAGATTAGATCTTTCCTCGGGGCTTTGACAAGGTGTATCGACCTGTACATCATCTTAATGCGATGGAGCCTCCTTGCTCATCAACTTACCATATCCTAGATGATGTCTATCTGCTGGAGCAATCGATGAATACAGGATTCCTCAGTAATAGAATCCCAACTCTGGTTGTTACATAGAATCACAGTGGTATGTGTTCAAACAGCTCATTGAAGAGCTTTCCCAACCAGGCAGCTTCATACGAAATCATACTCATAGATATGTATCTAATCTTGGTGATGCTTATGGCAACCGACATCTGCTTCCTGCTCATCCATTATATCGAAGCAGAATCCAAAGAGAAACAGCACTAAAAGTGCTCCAGTGATCCTCCACACTACTTGCCTAATCAGCGTTCGAATAATCATGCAGTTTCATATTTCCGGCATTGTATCTCAGTCCATGAGAGATTGTGTCCTAAAGACATCTCAGAATATTCTTGGCACCAATCTAGTGAAGCTCAACCAAATATGAGCTCACAATGCTAACTGCGAACATATGTTTAGACAGAGGTTCACCAAGAACATCAACGAGAATCAATTTTTTTTGAAACTCAGAGGCATTTTCCAAATCTGGTCCGACATCACTACCATATAACTTCTGAAAGTTAAGATCCTCGAGGTAGTCACAAGCTTGCAGTCCATCATACCAAATCTTTTCAAAATCTTCACCACATATTTTACTTGAGATAGAAAAATTTCCCTTGGCTTCTACCACACTTCAAGTCCTTGGTTCTTCATTTCAAATTCAGAAGCCAACTCCCTCTTACATTTGTGAATGAGAGGGTATGTACCTATTAGAAAGAGGTCATCCATGTACAGCACAGTTTGAGAGGTTTGTCATCTTCAACCTTAAAGTAAAGGTTAGGATCGGCTTCGCTCCTAGTGAATCCCAGCTTCATCAAGTAGCTATTGATACCATGCTCGGGGTGCTTGCTTCAGCCCATACAAAGCCTTCTTCAACCTGCATACATGAGATTTTCAATCATAAATCTCAAATCCTTCAGGTTGCTCCACATAGACCTCTTCTTTGATCGAACCGTGCAGAAATGCGATCTATCCATCTAATGTAGGTCCCATCCTTGTGAAGTCACAAGGGCTATGATTAAGCAGATGGTCGTATATCTGGCAACAGGTGTAAATATCATAGTCTATACCTTCCTTCTGGGAGAAACCACGAGCAACAAAACGAGCCTTATACTTTTCCGTACTTCCATCTACTGCGTGCTTTATCTTGTAAAGCCATTTGGAAGTAACAACTGTCTTGTCCTGGGGTCTGGGAACTACTTCCCAAACATCATTCTTCATAATAGACTCATATTCTTCGGTCATAGCATCCTTCCATACTTTATGCTTGATGGCATCTGAAAATGATGAAGGCTCATTTTGTATGATCATGCTCATGATGGTCAGGTATCCCTGATACCTGTTAGGTTTCTTACTTTCACGAAAGGTTCCTTGGGGTGCAGCATGTCCTTCAACATCATCAAGTATCCCCCTAAGCCATGAAGACCTCTTCCTAGAAGAGGAAGGCTCATGAAGATGAGGATCAATCAAATCCATGGGTTCTTCTACATCAGGCATTGATTCATCATCCTTTTCTTTCGGTTCCCTAGTGTCGACTTCTTGAGATCTCCTCAAAGTCGGAAGATTGTCCACCCTGCTGAGAGCCATATCTTCGTCAAAGGTGACATCATGACTAATCACGACTTCCCTTTGACCAGCGGTGAACATTTCTTCAGGAGTCTTAGAACCCAATGCTTGATCAGGGCATCGATTTTGTACATATATGGCTGTGTTTGTCGTTTCAGCCCATAGAAACTTCAAAAGTCTTTGATCATGTAGCATGGCCCGGATAGCTTCCACAATCGTATGGTCCTTCCTTCCCACCACACCATTCTGCTCAGGAGTATGTGGTGTAGTAGTCTCCCTCTTAATGCCAGCCTCAGATATGCCTCAGTGAACCAACTGTAATATATCGGAGGTCTTGCTTTGGCTTGAGGGGAGTGGTCCCCTTTTGAGCTTTCCTTCGGCACATCCTGGACATACACCTTCTTTCTCTACTCGGAATTCGGGCATCCCTGTCACCATTTGTCTTACACCGAGTAGAGCTTTATAATGAAGGGGGGCAAACCTCTGATGCCAAAGTTCGAACTGAAGAGATTTGTCATAAAACATGACACCTAGCGGACTTCCTTCGACCTGATATAATGAATCAACACGAAACCCAAGAGTAAGGGCATCTTTAACATTAGTTTTCCATATATGTACCTTGCCATCGCTGAAGTTACCTTGTAGCCTTTGTCTTCTATTTCCGAGATGGACACTAGGTTCTTTTTGAGGTCACGTGCATTTAATACATCCTGGAATTTATAGCCTTCTTGAATGGTTGTCCTCTTCGTTGATTCCTATCTCTCCTCTTACCTTTGTTATTGAATTTGTCATTCCTTTGATTGCCATCATAGGGATTTTGATCATCATCCCAGTGTAAGTCCTTTCTATCAGGGCACTCCCTTGCATAGTGACCTGCTTTATCGCAAATGTAACATTGTCCTTTTCTTCCACCCTTAGGTCCAGGCTTTCCTTTTGATTTAGTCCCATAATTATTTCTTTTCTTAGCATGAGAAGAAAAGGCAGCAGGAGGACCTTAAGGCATGGACAGTTCTTGCTCTTCTACCCTTGTTTCTTCTTGAATGCATCTAGCCATTAATTCCTCGAAACCAGGAATTATATTATTGTTCAGAAGAGTAGTCCTGAACACGTACCATTCGGATGGTAATCCTCTAAGAGTCGTGAGTGCCATTTCTCTGTCAGTAATAGTCTCCCCAATAGATAGGGGATTGTTCTTGATCTCGGTGATTCTTAAGAAGTATGCTTGCATACTCTCATCTTTACCCTTCTTGATTTCCCTTAGTTTATTTCTAAGAAACAAAACTTGATTTGCATCATTAACTTTAAATATACTCACCAGTCTATCATAGATTTCATTGGAGGTGTCCAGTTCAGAGATTTAGGCCACCAAGTGCTTGTCGATAGAGTCTCATATGATCTTCTTTGTTTTGACTTCTTCGTTTTTTCATTTGTTCCAGGCAATAGTGGATGCATTTAATGGAGGCTCAACAATATTGCCTCTTACATGGTACAACACTCCTTGATCTTCTAGGGTTAGATCGTAGACATCTTTCATCTGTGATAGTCAGCTTTCTCATGGAGCTTGTCTTCGGCAGGAAAAAGTGTTGAGGACCCCCTAGTTCTCTTAGGATAGCCTTTTCAATCTTCTCTTTGGTGATTGCTCTTGCTCTTGCTTGGGCTTTGTCTTCACCTCACCTCTGATACCATGTTAAG
This sequence comes from Pinus taeda, assembly GCA_000404065.3. Lineage (NCBI taxonomy): Eukaryota > Viridiplantae > Streptophyta > Pinopsida > Pinales > Pinaceae > Pinus > Pinus taeda. The sequence continues at coordinate 180,087 of APFE030654292.1, forward strand.
TTATGGTATGTTCTATGCGTATAACAGTTTACTTTTTTTTCTTATTATATTCCACAGATTAGCAATCACATGTACATAAAGTAAAGTGCAGATAGAACATTAAACGATCGACAGAAAACTAGCCAAGACAAGAGACACAAGATGTAGCGGCTAGCCAGGGACAAACCCAACAATGTGTGGGGAAACCCTTTGATCAAATCTTCTTTTATCTTCAATAATTCAACAGAGAGAAACAATACAATAAACCTGATTTATATCAACAGTAGCAAACCCTAGATCAACAACATTAGCATTAGCGGCTTCATCATCAAAACTAGGGCAGTCGATATCTCACAAACCGACCATCGGATCGACTTGATTCCACCACCAAAAGTTGCAGACTTCAAAGGAGGTTCAGATGAACCTACAACGGAGTTCAGAAGAGGAGGTTTGATGGTCCACGCTGGTCAAAATTTGGATCTGCAGAATATTTTTGTTTTTTTTTTTTTTTTTTTAGTTGGCAGCTATTCCTCAAACTAGAGCAGTCGATATCGTCGCAAACGCAATGTATCGACTCTGATTCCACCATCAAAGCTTATAGAGGAGGTTCAGTGAACCTAACAAGTGGGCAGGTTCAGAAGAGGAGGTTTGATGGTGCCACAGCTGCCCATCAAGCTTTGGAATGCTGCAGTTGCAAGCTTCAGTTTCAACAACTTCCTTCCACAGAGATGAGAGACTTTTTCCTGCGCAGTAGAGAAGACGCTCTCTTTTCTGCGCAAGAGAGAGAGAGAGAGAGAGAGAGAGAGAGAGAGAGAGAGAGAGAGAGAGCGAGAGATGTGATGAGATGAGTGAGTTCAAATGAGGAAAAGTCCTCCTGTGTTTATACACAACGTTGATGTTTGAATAGATGCAACTGGTGGGCTTCTAGGCCTACGTGAGTTGTAGGTTGGCTTGATAATAATTCCATAATCAAAATAAATTCATATCTCTATAAATACTTATCGGAATCGGATGATCTTTGGATCAATCCTACACCTCTTGATAAGAGGAATCTAATAAAAATATTATTAGCCATGAACAAGATGACCCACATGAACTTTGGCCCTAGTTTCCTATTTAACAATAATCATACCATCAAATTATAAAAAGTTACAAAGTATATAAGGCATTGAGTGATAAGTGTATAATTTTTCTATTGTCACTCACATCTATAGAAATTCCTTATAGATTCAAACTGCTTGTGTAATTTTCTCAAAACAAAAGACTTAAATCAACTCTATTCATCAACAGAAACAATTAATTGATCTAAAAATCATGAAGCATACAAGAGAAAGAATTCAATTAACACATTACACAATGATTTCCTAGGGAAAGCCACAACTAAAAACCCCTGCTATCTGTATATTGCATTAGTCAGAAAATATGAGAAGATTATAATGTTTTATTGAAGCCCAAGCAACCTCTGCACTATCTTTGTATGTCTCATTTCTTCCTAGACAAGCCTTGGCCAATACTTAACCAATTTTCTGCTTGCCCAAGTCCCTATTTCCTTGCGTTGTTCAATGAGGAATTATGCCCCTATTTAATAAGATTTTTTCTCCATTGGATTGTGCAGTTCCTTTAGGCTCTTCCTTTGACTAAATGCACCATTTGTACAATTCAAATAATTATACAACTGATAATACACTTCCCTTGAACTCTAATCTCAATTCGGTAACTCTGAAATTTGACATGCATGAGTTATTTATGACTAAATTATCAGTTAACTTGTTGAACACATGAAACAACACCCCATTGTTATACCTCCTACTAGTTCCTCCATCACTTGGAACTAGTTTAACTAACTTTAACTCAGTTAGGCTAACTTTAACTCAGTTAAACTGACTTTAACTCAGTTGAATTGATTTTAACTCGGTTAAACTGAATTAATTAACTACAACTCAAAATAAACTCAACCAGGGGTCCTATAAAGTAGGAGACACTCTACATGACTCAAGTTAGACCCTCAAATCGAATTAACTGAGCCAACTAAGTCAAATTAACTTATTTAACTCGTACAAGATGTCTTGTTATGAGGAATTGCAATTTTATTCCTAATTTAATTAAGGACCAAATCAAATTAGGAGTGTTTTGTTGTATTTTCAACACTCCCTCTCAGCAAGAAAGGGATTCACATCTACCCCGATCCAACACCTTTGGAATGTAATGCATGAAACACTTCTCATTGTTGTTGTTGCTACTGCAACATCTGCAACTGAGAAGCATAATAATAATAATAATAATAAAATAAATAAAAATAAAAGAAAAAATTGAATCAACTATGTCTACAACGGTCTACTAGGAAAATTGTGTTGCTGCTGACTCTGCTACTGAACCTCCTACTCTACTGTCAACTCTGTTCTGCACTCCTAAGTATCTTACTGACATTGATCCCTGTCTACTAGGAAAACTGTGTTGTTGTTGACTCTGCTACTGAGCCTCCTGCTCCACTGTCAACACTGCTCTGCACTCCTCAATATCTGACTGACATTGATCCCTGTCTACTAGGAAATTTGTGTTGTTGTTGAATTTGCTACTGAGCCTCCTACTTTGTTGTTGCTTCTGCATTGTTACTGCAACTACTGCAATAATGAGTCTGATCTCCCCAGATCCTAAAGTGCTAGCTTCCATAGGCCTACTCCCTCTTAAACTAGACTCCCTCCAAGTCTTGATCTCCCTCTGGGAAATATGTTTGCTCCTCAATTAGCCAATATCAATGATCACATCTCCTTTTTGTGTCACTAAATATTGTCTCGATGATCTACCCATTGACATTCCTCTAGCTCCATTGAGAAGTCTGCACATAAGGTCTTTTAGATCTGCCCTGAACTAGGGCTCCATAACTCTCCCTCCTAATAGCTCATGAATCCTTCAATGATCATTGTACATGAGGACTTCAAGGATTGGTTCTAATGTGAATCCTTCTCTATAGTGATTCTAGCTCTGATACCATGTAGAAACTCCTTGTAGATTCAAGCTGCTTATGTAATTTTCTAAAACAAAAGACTTGAATCTACTCTACTCATCAGCAGAAACAAGTAATCGATCAAGAAATCATGAAGCATGCAAGATAAAGAATTCAATTAACACATTACTAATGATTTCCTAGGGAAAGCCACAACTAAAAACCCTTGTTATATGTATATTGCATTAGTTAGAAAATATGAGAAGATTACAAAACTTTTCTCAAGCCCGAGCAACCTCTACATCTGTCTCATTATTTCCTAGACAAGCCTTGGCCAATACTTAACCATTTTTTTGCTTGCCCAAATCCCTATTTCCTTGTGTTGTTCAACGAGGAATTAGGCCCCTATTTAATAGGAATATTTATCCACTGGATTGTGTAGTTCCTTTAGGCTTTTCCTCTCACTGCATGCACGATCTATACAATTCAGATAATTATACAACTGATAGTACACTACCCTTGAACTCCAATGTCAACTGAGTAACTCTCAAATCTGACATGCATGAGTTATTTATGACTGGATTATCAGTTAATTGGTTTAACACATGAAGCAACACCCCCCTGTTAGACCTCCAACTAGTTCCTTCATCAATTGAAACTAGTTTAGCTGACTTCAACTCAGTTAAACTGAATTAATTAATTACAACTCAAAATAAACTCAATCAGGGCTCCTATAAAGTAGGAGACACTCCACATGACTCAAGTTAGACCCTCAACTTGAATTAACAGAGCCAACTAAGTCAAATTATTGTAGTTAACTCGTACAAGCTGTCTTGTGATGTGGAATTATAATTTCATTCCTAATTTAATTAACGACAAAATTAAATTAGGAATTTCTTGCTGCATTTTCAACTATATCAACAAAAAATTGGCTTTCATTCATTGATATTGAAATGCTAAATTAATAATTACAAGGACCTGCACTTTCAAAGTTGCCACTATAATGTACATGTTGCTTCTATTATTTGTAGAAATAGCTCAAAATTTGTAGTTGCTAATGAATTCAGACTGAAAATAATAGACACAAATTTCTTCTACTCAAACTGCGAAAGGGAAAACATACAATAGAAACACATGCAATCATTCAATCACAATGAACATAATATTTCTATTGGGGAACCCAACTATGAAAAACCCCTCCTTTGTTTGTATTAAATCATATGAGAACATGGATCTATTACAAATGATAGCTTCAATCCTTGAAGTTCAACTTGCACTGCAATATTGATCTCCTCCTCCAGAGACTGTTATGCAAAATAATTAACCAAATCTAGGCCTCCTGCTCCTCCTATTTCCTTGCGCAATTCCTGGGAAAATTGGCTCCTAAAGAATAGGGAAATCTCTTATTTGCTTGCGCAATTCCCAAGAGGAATGCCTCACCTACTACATGCAAACTATGTACACTCTCTAGTATATAATAAAAAATACAATTATGCCTTTTTGCTCCACTAAACTAGGCAATTCGAATTCCATGCATGACTAGGTCTACTTATAGTAAATTGATTAGTTAACTAAGAGATCAGTGAGTTAGCAACAGTTACAACTACTCAATTGAACTCCTACTGACATTATTCATGACTAGAACTCAAATAACTGAGTTTCACCAACTACAACTCCACTAGATTGCTAAATCTCAACAATCAAACCATGCACAACTCTACTTCTAGCCCACAAACTTGAATTGACTGATGTAACTAAGTGACTTGGCCATATCACTCCTTCTAGCTGCAACTCAAGTCATCTTGCTGATGTGGAATTTCAAATTTCTCCATTTGACTAAGGCACAAATCAAATGAAATCTTTTCTTGCTACAATTTAACACTCCCTCTTAGCAAGAAAATGATCATGCACAACCCCAATCTTGCTCCAATGGAACGTATAGTAATGTAATTAATACTCCCTCTCATTGTTTTTGTTGCTATCGCAACAACTAGAACTAAGAAGCATCCAAAATACTGAATCAACTATGTCTTTGAGCTGCAACTGTCTCCCGAGCCTTTGACTGCTACTAGCCTACAACTGTGGCCCAAGATCTGACTACATTAATTGACAGGTGATCCTTCTGATACTTGATATTGTGGGCCACTATAGCAAGGGTAATGATCCATGAGAAGAGTATTCTGCAATTGTTGCTTCTCTCCTATGGACCCTGCCCAAATCTTTGCAACTCTATAATTAAGGCTCTACATCGCCCCACCTCACTCCTAGAGGTATAGTTGCATGCATGGTGAAATCTACCTCTAGCTTGTAGAGATTTTAAACTTGAACACCAATTTGTTTTATTTGTTTAGTAGCAACATGCTTCAAATAAATTTTCCCTTACTGAACAACTCATCATATCCACGGTCTTCAAGTACAACTACAAAAATTAGATTTTTCTTTAGACCATGCATATATATTACTTCCTTTAGGTGAATATGGGAGGTTGACTCCCTCTTAAAGGTGATAGTGCCAATCCCTTTGGTACTATACCTTCCATCATCTCCAAGCTCTATGTGTAATTGTAGGTCCTTCTCCTCTAAGTTGTTGAAGAACTCCTTCTTTTATGTCATATGATATGAAGCACCAGAGTCTAGGAATCACTATCTCCCTCTTAATGTGCTTGCCATGCAAGTAATGAGGGTGAAATCCAACTCGAATTGTGATGTGAGAGCATCTCTTCCTGCTCCTGTGGTAGGCTCCTTACTAGATTTATTGTGTGGACACTTGGTTGCTTTGTGTCCATACTCATGGCAGTGAAAACATTTAATCTTACTAGGGTCTTTCTTCTTGCCATGGTTCTAGCTGGATTCTACCTCGCCTTGGGCCTTCTTTCCTTTGGCATTCTTTCATTTTCAAACTAGAGCATAGTCTTCTTCCTCATCCAATCTGGATGTGACACCATCTCTATTGTTTCTTCTAATCTTCTCTTGCACCAAATCAGGCCAAAGTTTCTCCCAATTTGGAAGCTTGTCTTTTCTATTAACTAAATCTTGATAGTTGTGTCAAGACTTCAGAAGACCAAGGAGTGTTAAGCTCACAAGCTCAAATGGCGGCACAGTCTCTCCTACTCCTCCAAGTTTATCTTTGACCTGAGTGAATCTGGATAGGTACTGAATAATGGTTTCATTTTTTTTTTTGCATTCAAATGTTCATGAGCCTATCTCTCAATGCAATTTCCTGACATCATTGTTGCTTTGGCATAGATCTATGAGAGTTTTCCACATTGAAAAATAGTCTATTTTTCATGAAAATTCGAAACCACGTGATCTTTGACACCCTCCATAATAATCCTCCTAGCTTTTGTTGTGTCTTTCTTCCACTGAGCAAGTGCTTGTGCATTTGAATCTGGTGCTTTTGGAATATCAATTTTTGTGTACTCTAATACTCCATTGTCATCCATGATAGCTTCCATCCTATCTTTCCAAGCACAAAAAATCGAGGTACCCTCCAATTCATACCCAAGCCTCAATCCATTGAAAGACATTGTTCCTGCACTGAAGAAAATCTACTCCAAGAACTCTGGTATTCAAAATTTTCCTGAGAGAAGGTTTGGAACTTGGTTTCTATGTAGTCTTCAATAGCTCTGATACCATGTAGAAATAGCTCTAAATTTGCAGCAACTAATGAATTCAGACTGAAAACAATACACAAATTTCTTCTACTCAATTTGCGGAAGGGAAAACATACAATAGAAACACATGTAATAATTCAATCACAATGGAAAAAATATTTTTATTGGGGAACCCAATTGGCAAATACCCCTCCTTGTTTGTATTAAATTAGACAAGAATATGGATCTATTAGAATGACATTTTCAATCCTTGAAGCTCAACCCACATTGCAATACTGATCTCCTCCTCCTGAGATTGCTTTGCAAAATACTTAGCCAAATATAGGCCTCCTTCTCCTCTTATTTCATTGTGCAATTCTTGAGGAATTTGGCTCCTAAAGAATAGGGAACACTCCTATTTTCTTGCACAATTCCCAAGAGGAATGCCTCACCTTCTGCATGCAAACTATGTACACTCTTTAGTACAATAATAAATACATTGATGCTTTTTTCCTCCACTCAACTAGGAAATTCGAATTTAATGCATGACTAGGGCTATTTTTAGTAAATTACCTAGTTAACTAAGAGATTAGTGAGTTAACAACAGTTACAACTACTCAAATGAACTCCTACTAACTCCATTCTTAACTAGAGCTCAGCTAATTGAGTTTCACATACTATAACTCTACTAGATTGCTAATTCTTGGCAATCAACTCATGCACAACTCTAATTCTAGCCCACAAACTCAAATTGACTAATTTAACTAAGTGACTTGGCCATGTCACTCCTACTAACTGCAACTCAAGTCATCCTTCTGATGTGGAATTGTGAATTTCTCCATTGGGCTAAGGCACAAATCAAATGAAGCCTTTTCTTGCTACAATTGAACATTACTTGTTTTGGGTGGGTGTTCTTAGTACTTACATTAAGAGATCCATAAAGATGATAAATTTGAATAGATGGGCTAAATGAAAATTGCAAGTAAGGACAATGAGAACATACCACTATGTTTCCATAAATGAGAATCCAATAAGTGGCCCTAATAGATGTCAGAGATGGGACTAATGAGGGCATTCCTAATATCTCATTGTCAAAAGTAGGTGGAGGAGTTGCTTAAGATGCCAAGTTGGCATTAAATTAAATTAGGCAACAACTTCCAAATTTGGCAATGTTGTTAAATTGACAAGTCCCATGTAGAGGTAGGTATTAATATGGAAACATCGGGTGTGGAATAAGGTGTAATCATTCCTTTCCCTTCATGAATTTTTAATAGCTTCATGAAAATTTCCCTATCACAAATTGTAATTTTTCTCTCTTCAGATTAAAATTTTTAGGCAATTTTGGGTTGATTAAGATCAAAATTTGAATAAGAAAAACAAGTTCTCAAAGTTGTAGAATTTGATGACATCATTAATCAAAATTAAATGAATGCCCTAATATGACACCAATACATTGAATGAAGGATTGCTAAAATGATAGTTTTCATTGTTCAATTATATAAGTGGGTTGAAATCCCTAAAATAATCTAAAATTATAGTTTGTGATTGTTGAAATCATAATTTTACATCCAAATGAGAATTTCAACTACATTTTTTTTTATCAAATTAGAGCACAAAACAGTAAAAAAAGGGAAAATTTGAGTGTTGTTTATCCCATGATATGGGTATGTATCTACATGGATATTTTATCCACATACCATATCTTGAACATTGAAAAATCTAATTTGTGTTTTTCACTTAACTTGTGGTTTTGTAATGTGAACTCTACAAGCAAGCAACTATGATGTTAATAATACTTGGCATTTGATGTTTGCCATCTCAAATATCCAACTATTAGAGCTTTACCTCTACTTTCTAGTGACAAAAAATGGGGGCATGAGTCATGGCTTCTTTTCCCTAACAAGAAAGTGCTTATGATTCAATTTTTAGCAAAGGTAAATAATAAGAAATGAATGATCCTTTGGCTACTCATGAACACAATATGATGGAGAAAAACATAAGAGAAAATGAAGAAGGAATGGGCATTCAAAAAAATTTGCGGACTCCCATCAAGTTTGTATCCTAGGGCAGGACATTCGTACACCAACATTCAAGTCCCAAACATGATATAGCTAGTATGAAGCTAGAATGCTAGAAGGACATTGATCATATTCCAATATTCAAAAAGCTTCCAAGAGGCCAAAGCCAAGAGGAAAGTCACTCTTATTTAGATTTGGCATTCATAGTGAGGATGTGATTACCCTCTAACACTTTATTAAAGCCTACACACATAAGTTATAAAAAGGTGGAGCAAAATGTTGGAGCGCTCAATCAGAAGATTGTATACAATGGTGCTAATGTGAACTTTTATGGCATGTCAACTCCACCAATGTCTAGGATGGAGTCCTCTAGGAGTTAACAATCTAACTTATAAATCAAAACTTGGATTTTGAGATGTACAAGGCTACTCTATTGCATTATAGGTCCTATAATCAATATTTCATGTATAGGGCCACAAAGAAACTATTTTATTTTCCATAGCGAGCCTTTATTAACATCTAAGAAACTATTTTCCACAAAGAAACTATTTTCCCTAGCAAGCCTTTATTAACATCTAAGTTGGATAAAATATGTTCTTCACCTAATCTAAGCGAACAAAAAAATAAAAATGAAAGATCACATAGATAAATTCGCCTTCCAACCATGCTAATGCCACTGAAAATGGTGGTTTTATTAAACATTTTTTATCACTTCAGGGGGAAAATGTCAAATAATTAAAGACGAGATTCATGAAGTACTCTTATAAAAGCATAGACAAAAACCTATATTTTAAAGTAAAGATTGAGAAGAAATGGTTCTACAAACTAATGCTCTAAGAGGACATCCAAGCTGCGCAAAAGATCTCCCTTAAAAATGTTTTTTACATAACCAATGATGAAATAAATCATTGATTATATATATATATATATATTCATATATTCGCCATCTATTATAAATAACATAGTTTGAATAATAATATCCATAAATATTTAATGGATTTTAAATTGGTTTAAATATATAAATAAGATGTATTTTGTTAAAAAAATGTTTCCTTAAAAAGGGTTCATTAATTCAAGCTCATGGCCAATCATATCTCCATCCAATCTTTTGGAATTCTCCTTGTACTTTTATTAATGAAGCTAACTTATTGTTAAAAGAAAACATTTTTTTAAACACATATTTTTAAACAATGAGATTAATTTGGCTTTAAGGTTGTGGTCCAATGACTGTGTGTGGCGGTTTGGTCCCCACAAATCCTGAGGTCCATTCTCGGACAAGGCTATATGCTGACTCTTCCTTGATTCGTGCGAATAACAAGAAGAGTATATTTATGTATAAAAACATTGAAGTTATTTTGAAGAACTTACCTTCAACTTAATAACTTCTCAATAAACTATTTTTTAATAAATAACAAAAAGTATGGGTATATGTATTTTGTTAAAAAAATATTTCACCAAAAAGTGTTCATCATATTCAAGCTCATGGCCAATCATATCTCCATCCAATCTTTTGGAATTCTCCTTCTACTTTTATTAGTGAAGCTAACTTATGCTTCAAAGAAAACAATTTATTTTTTTAAACACATTCTTTTACACAATGGAATATTTTGAAGAACTTACCTTCAACTAATAAGAGCCTCTCAATAAACTAATTTTTAATAAATAACAAAAATTATTGGTATATATAAATTGTATTAAGTTTCTAACCTTAAACATTTAACTAATGTTTGTTAGGAAAACAATGTGGGCTAAGCACTTGTATGGTTTATGGTTTATAGTTCTTATTGAGCCTTATGAACCACAAGTGAGGTGGATATCTTCTATTACACAATAAATAAACCTTGTGTTCACAATTTGCGGAATGCATTGGTATGCCACTAAAGTTTCTCATGTTGAACTCAAGAGACAAACTAAAAGAATGAGGATAACTCATAATAGCAAAACCATCTTAAGACTTAAACTAGTGATTGTAGGGAGTAAGGTCCCATCATCACATGTTTAAAACTTTGCATGCAAAGGCATGACATCAAGTTCCTAAATAATATATAGAAACATTAAAAATAGGTTTGATCCATTTTAAAGAAGGTCATCTCACATAAACACTCAATCACCTCTTTGATATAGAGAAATGGTTGATATCATAAAAATTCTAACATATTAAGAAAAGGAAAATAATGAGTAGTGAGTGTTGGGTAATTCAATTGTTGGTTAAATTAATTCATTAAATTATCGACCAGGGTTTGTGAACTTATGAAGTATGCGTGCACTGTATGTGCTAGGATATCTATTCTCAATTAAAGAAAACTATTCTAATTACAAGATAAAAATCTAACCTATTTTTAACTAGATCTCATTAAGCATATGCACATGTTCCGTCTAAAAGGCCATTTCAAACTTCAATGGAAATCAACTTCAAAGTAAACTACGTTATGCTCAAGAATGTTGGTCACTTTAATTGCTTATTAATTAAACAATCAAGTGCTACATAAATTGTCAACCCAGGGAAGTCTGGTTATTTCAAAGGCAACTGCGTACTATATGTACTCAATCTTAAAAGCAATAAAAGTTGTAGTACAAACAGATCACACCTAGCTTTAACAACTGAAGCTCCACTCTGTGTTACAACAAGTACACTCTATTACGGATAACTACCAAGGAATGCTTAATTTCATTCAAGGAGTAATCTAATGGAAACGAATCAATCTGCAAAAGAAAGAAATGGCTATGCTGTAACAGAGAACAGGACCCTATTCCCAGAGCGGGAATCTTTAGCACCTGTTTCTAACTATCGAGCTTGCCAACTTACTCTGTAAACTCATCCACCAATGAAACACTCATAGATTGATTGGAAATAAACTTAAACAATACAACAATCAATTGGAGAGAAAGCAGAGTTTCAACAAAGGATGTATAAACAATATTTAGTAACAATACTGTTAACAAGGCATGGATAAAAGACACACTTAACACATTGCAGTAATATAATGGTTGAATCTTGTGATGAAGGTGGGCCCTATCCTTCTCACAAGATTCCCAGGAGACAAGAACTAGAAAAAGATGTTCAGAACAGAGTTTTATTCATCCATCAATATGCCATATTAGAAAAATGATTATAGTCCTGTTCCTTTAACTGAGCCTTCCTCGCAGTCTGTTCCTCTCCTCTAATGTAGATGCCTCCTCTTTATAAAGAGGAGACATCTATTACAACAGATTTACATTGTAAGTTCTATTTTAACCCGTTATACAAAAATAGGGAAATCAGTTTCCCGTCAACAAAATGTTGTTACAGTAATGTTGTCTTTGGATCTCGATTGTTACATCCAATGTAACATCTCCTCCGGTGATTAGTCTGGTTCCTCTGTTGCTGTTGAATTTAGAATGAAAATCACAACTGTTTCAACTTCGAGATTTGCGTGTCGTTCTTACTATTTCAGCAAATACAAAAATAGTCTTGCAAACTCCAGGCAGTTTCAGCAACGCAGACTGCATATCATTCTTTAACTATTCAGCAACTAACAATTCCATGATTACCTACGAAGATAACGTAATTATATGTAAAATAATTAAACATATAGTGATGAGAAGAAACATTGTGTACCTTTGGAATAATTGGGTTAAAACAATAACAAGGACTTTAAATATAGTTTGAAAAGGATGACATCATAGCAAAATGTGTGGTCAAAAAGGGACAATATGAGGTCCTAACATCCCCCCCAACTGAAAGGGTTGCATGTCCTCATGAAACTTTTCACTCTGAGTCGGAGTCGGAGTACTGGGATGTACAGTGGAAATTCCTTATACAGTAAGTATAAAAGGTGCTATCAACCGAGTTTCTGAAACCATAGACATTCTGTAATCTCTGCCATGCTGCATGCTCCTCCTTCTTGGATAATCTGAAGTAAGCCTTATATTATTGTACCGGTAGCCATAGAAGAGGGAAGTGAAAATGATAACCCAACCGTTTTTCGGCACATTGCTGAATGCATTTAACATAGTTAGGTAGCCGTGAAATTGTTGTTTGAAGACTAAGCGGGTTAAAGGGATGATATTCCTTTCTCTCCTTAGGGAAATGTTCCCAAAATAGGTTGTTTGCCTGAACAGCAAGGGCTCCCTTGGTTTTGACATAAAGCTGGCAGTCTTTTAAGACCGCTGCCTGTAATTCTCTGATATGCTCAGTCATTCCTGGTTCCTTTAAAACCCAACGATGTTCAACAAGAAAAACAACAGCATTCTGTGGCTCGGATCGAATCCACAGAAGGCGATTATCTTCATTGTGCATTGCTGAGAGGAAGGCGTTTTGCCACGTAAGCTGATTGGCCAAGAAAGAGAGAAAGGCTCTAATCTAAATGTCACCAACCAGAGGGATCAGATTAAGCTTTCTATCCTCAGGGATGGCTTCATTATGGAGGTAGAGTTCACATAGTAAATTCTGCTCACTAATGATGCCTCTGTGAAAGTTTCAATAAACTGTTGAGGTGTAGACACCTCATGAGGTCGTCCATCTCTGATTGCTTTTACTTGGAAGAACGCTAAGCGTTCTGCTAGAAACACATAATAATTAAAGGATGGTTTCCTGGTGACCAGCAATCTTTGAACCAGATCAAAGATGAGGGACAGTCTGGTTTTTAACTTTTTATTTTCCTTATGCTGCGCATGAGATTGTTCCAACGCTTCCCAATTTGCATATGTATGATTCTGCCATGATAATTTATGTTCCTGCAATATCTTTTCTTGTGACCTGACCTTCTTCCATATATCCATCTTTTCTTGAGTGATTGAGGTCTGAGTGAAGACAGTCTTTGAAGGCTGAGGTTCAGTCTCAGTAAAGGCAATCTTTGTAGACCGTGGTACAAGACTTTCAGCTTTAAGAGCTAGAGTGGGCTGAGATACTTGTGGTTTCACCTCTTTTTCAACAATCTTTGAAGGCCCTGCTCGTTCTTGTGTAACACCAGGGCGTTCCTTTTTAATTATAACAGGAGTAGATGCAGGAGTGGCTCCAGGCAATGGGACTTCGACTATCTTATAACTAGCTTGATGGTAAAGATTACCACATTGGCTGCACATGTATTCATTATATCGATCTTTTTCTACACTTTTCTCGGCTGCTGAGAGTCAAATCCCTGGAGCCTTTAGAATTCCAGGACTTGCTGAGAATCAAATCCCTGGAGCCTTCGGAAATAATCCACCCAGCCTGCTTGCTGAAAAATTTGATATGCTTCTGGGTGTAATTCCAATAGAGCTGTTGAGCCAGGTTCATTTCGATTAGCGTTGCCTCCCATAGTTACTGGTTTTAGCAAAATGCATAGTACAGAGCCGAGTTACCGTAGCCGAAACAGAGTAAAATATTGCAAATGAGGTTGTGACATAATAAAACAAAGATGGGGTGATGAGACACAGTTGTGATAAAAACGATGGTGATTGGCGTGTCGTGAAATGATTGCAAAATTTTGATATTCCCCCCTACTGCAGCTAAAATGATAAGTTTGAATGTACGGCGATTTCGGTAATCATATCAAAATCTTCTCCTTAACTATAGTTTAATATTTACACATAAAAATGCATACCTCACGTTTTACCTTTGATTGATGTGCTGAAAGTATAATGTCGTTGCTAATAAATCACCAATAGTTATGAAACAGGGTTGTAAGATATGAGGGTATTTATATGAAGGCTTTTTACAATCACAGGAGGTGGTAGTGAAAGAACACAATCATAAGGATCAATGGATGATTCTCCCAATAAAAAGTAATATGTATTAGTCCTTTTTGAGAGGCATTGATGCCTCAATTACGGGAAAAATGGGGAAAAAATGGTGGTTTTAGGGATAGATGGAAAATGTTGGTTTTTTAACAATGGAGAAATTGGTGTTTCAGCAACGAGGAAAATGGGGAAAGTTGGTGAGCAACGGGAAAAATGGGGAAAGTTGGTGTTTTAGCAACGAGAAAAATGAGGAAAGTTGGTGTTTCAACAACGGGAAAAATGGGTAAGGTTGGTGTTTCAACAATGGGAAAAATGAGATGTTGTTGTAAAGAAAAATAGGAAAATGTTGCCGAAATGTAGTGTAGGGGAATGAGTTGTGAAGTGAAGTGAGATGACAATGTTTCCCAAGATGAAACTTGATCCTGTCTGCAATACAATTGTTCTTCTCAGCCAACCTCCGAATCTAAGACCTGCAAAATAATAAATTGTAACGTGGCAACCCTTGACAGGGATTATTAGTTAAGATAAAAAAATCTAATCTAATAAGAAATATAATGCAAAAATTAGGTGCAATGAGGGGTAGCAGGTCCCCCCAAAAAGATATAATGTGAATCTTCCATGCAAGTGGCCTTAAAATCCTCTTTGGAAATAGGTTGCTGGTACAAACGAAGTCGATACCCATTCACTAACAATGGTGTTCTAGAACCATCAATTGTTAGGAGCCTTACTGTACCATTTGGAAAAACAATATCTATCTCATAAGGTCCCAGCCACCTTGTTCTTAGTTTTCCTTGAAAATTTTCAAACTGGGAATCATACAATAGAGCCCAATTACCTTTTTGGAACTGCTTATGCTTAATAGTTTTATCATGCCACCTGGTTCTTTGATGTTGTATCATAGTTGTTTGATGGATGGCGTCCAACCTCTTTTCATCCAATTCCTGAAGCTGATGCAACCTAGCTGTTTGTGCATCAGTCAAGTCAAGGTTAACAGATAAAGCAGTTCTTAAGGTTTTAATTTCAAATTCCACAGGAAAAACAACATTTTTACCATAAACTAATTCATAAGGTGAAAAACCTGTAGTGTTCCTCTAGGTAGTTCTGTAAGCCCATAATGCTTCAGGCAACCTTTGAAACCAATCATTTCTATTCTCTTTTACTGTTTTTGTTAAAATGGCTTCTAAGAATTTATTTGTACTTTCCACCTGACCATTGGCTTGGGGGTGGTAGGGTGTATTCATTTTATGATTAATATGATATTTCTGAAGTGTACCTTTAAAACCGTGAGAATTGAAAGGAGGTCCTCCATCTGTGACTAGCTCTCTAGGCACTCCAAACCTAACAAAGATTTCTTCAAATAAAAGGTTAAAACAAATTCCTCATTAGCTTTAATAAGTGCCTTATCTTCCACCCATTTAGTCATATAATCTGTACAAACCAATATGTAAACTCTTTGACTGGATGGAGGATTGATGGGTCCTATAAAGTCTAGAGCCCATCTTTCAAAGGGTTCAAGTATTACCTGGGGGTTCAGTGGCATTTCATCTCTATGATTAGGTTGGCCCATTCTCTGACAGCTATCACAAGCCCTGACATATTTCTTTGCATCCTTGAAATTTGAGGGCCAATAATAACCCATTATGAGAACTTTATGTGTTGTTCTCTTATCAACAAAATTCCCTCCACAAGAGTCATCATGACAAGCCTTCAATATATCATAAACCTCATCTTCTCTAATGCATCTTTGAATTTCCTAATCAAGTCCTGTATGAAAAAGATACCCACTTATCCAGCTGTACTGAGCACTTTGTTGAATGATTTTTCTCTTTTCTCTATGTGACAGGTGTGATGGTAACTTCCTGCAACCAAATAATTGACAATGTCTGCATACCAAGGTGAGTGAGAAGATACTGCAAATAAGTACTCATTAGGAAATGAATCATCTACTGGAGTATTATCATCAGTTTTTATCCGAGAAAGGAAGTCAACAACTACATTTTCCTTACCTGGTCGATCTACAATTGTAATATCAAATTCTTGTAGTACTAATAACCACCTGGTAACTCAGGCATTTGTAACAGATTTATTCATTAAATACTTAATGGCCGAGTGATCAGTATGAACAAAAGTAGGGTAACCAATAATATAATGTCGAAACTTATTAATAGCATAAATGACTACTAAAAATTCCTTTTCGGTAACTGTGTAATTAAGTTCAGCATGGGTCATATTCTTACTAATGAAATAGATAGCATACGGAAGATTGTTTTCTTCTTGACCCAAGACAACTCCAATTGCAGTATCTGAAGCATCAGAGGATATATGAAAGGGTAGTGCCCAATCAGGTCCCCTTAGAATAGGTGCTATAGACAACTGATGCTTAATTTCATCAAATGCTTTTTGGCAATCATCAGTCCACTTGAATTCAACATTTTTCGTAAGTAACACAAACAAAGAAGAAGCTATTTTAGAAAAATTCTTGATAAATCTTCTGTAATATCCAGCATGTCCTAAAAAATTTCTTACAACAGTTTGTGTTTTGGGGATAGGAAGATTCTGAATTACCTGCACTTTAGATGGATCGACTTGAATCCCTAGGAATGAAATGAAGTGTCCCAATACAATTCCTTCATTCATCATCATATGACATTTTTCAGTACTTAAGGAAAGATGAGCTTCTATACAACGTTTAAGTACTTTCTCAAGGTTTTGTAATGCATCTTCAAAAGTCACACCATAAGAAGTAAAGTCATCCATAAATATCTCCAAAGAGTCATTAAGCATATCAGAGAAAATTCCTATCATTGCTCTTTGAAACGTTGTTGGAGCATTACATAGTCCAAATGGGAGAACTCTATAGGAAAAAGTTCCCCATGGACTAGTAAAAGTGGTCTTGTCTTGGTCTTGGGGTGCAATTTTGATCTGGTTATATCCGCTAAAACCATCTAAAAAGGAAAATAATCTCTTTCCTGACAAACTGTCTAGCACCTGATCAATAAATGGCAAGGGGAAATGATCTTTTTGGGTAGCTTTATTTAAGGCTCTATAATCTACACATACTCTCCATTTCCCGTTTTTCTTAGGTACTATCACCAATGGAGAAACCCATTCACTATTAGATATAGGGAATATAAACCCTGCATTAAGCAATTTTTGAAGTTCTTCTTTAACAATTTCCCTCAGATTTGGATTCATTCGTAGCTGGGGTCGACAGACTGGTCGAGACCCTTCCTTAATATAAATACGATGGGTACATAATTAAGGAGAGATCCCCTTCATATCTTTGTAGTCCCATGCGAATGCTTCCTTATTTTCACGCAGTAACTTCATTAACTATTGTGTTTCGGCATCTGTCAAGTTAGGGTTTATATTCAATGTTTTGCCAGGTTCGATTTCCACTGCTATACTCTTAGAGGAGATATCAGTTGATGTTTGAGATAAATTTTTAGATTTAAGGTTTTGCTATGTTTCGGGTTCCAAAATTGCGGTTAACTGATTGTATGTTTCAGAGGCAACCGAGGAGGGTTCAGAAATAAAATTACTAATTACTTCATCCTCGGTGGTGTCTTTAAAGGTTAAGGCTTGTCCAATAGTCAAAATGGGTTGAGTGTCATTATCCTCATAGTCTAACCATACAGAATGATCATTGTTAATCATAGGTGTAGCATGAGGGTAGAGAGTGAGCTGCTTAGTTTCACATCCATTAGAAATTGCCATTGAGACCGATCTACAACTAATAAAGGCATTTGTTGTAGCCAACCAGGGTCTCCCTAAAATCAATGGATGCCCCCCCAACTTTGTTTTATTCTGTAATACAACAATATCAGTTGGGTAGTTCCAATATTCAACTAAAATGATCAGGTCTTCAATGACCCCTTCTGGTTTAATTCTGGAACGATCAGCTAGCTCTAGGATAGTTGTCTCTCTAATTACATTTTTCAACTGTAATAGTTGTGCAGTTTCAAGGGTCATAATGTTTATAGTAGAACCTAAGTCTATAAGGACTCGTGAAACAATAGTTTTTCCAACTTGTACTGTGACTGTAGGATGACCAGGATCACCATACTTTACAGGAGGGGTTTTTCCTAACATTAAAGCAACTAGATCACCCATCACATGAACTGTAAGAGGATCTTTAGCTTTCCTGCCAGGTTTCTTGATGCAAATGTCTCTGACAGTTCTGGAATAAATTGGCACATCTTTGAGTGCTTGCAGAAGCGGGATTTTAACATACAAGTTCTGCAATTCCCCTAGAAGGTTAAAAGCAGGTGGCTCAGGTGTCTTAGTGAGAACTAAACGTTCAGGGAATGGTGGCTCTGCTGTTTCAGTAGTTTTATTAGAGGGTGGCTCGACAGTTTCAGCACCCTTATTGGATTATTTATCTTTTTTTTGTCTCTTCTTTGTCAGAGTCAGAAGAAGTAATATCATCAATGATAGGCTCAAATATTCTCCCAAACCGCAAATGGATATCATTACACTGCACAGGGAAAACATGAGATATAGGCTGGTTCTGAATATCGATGACTTGCACAGCTTTATTATTATATTATTAGGATTAGGGTTCATTTGTACAGGTAGTTGGGGTCTCATTGTCTGATTATTCGGCGGAGCACCTGATGGCAGAGAGAGAGGTTGCTGATACTGAGGGAATTGGTTTGGAAACGACATTTGTTGAGCTCTCTAGTTTGGGTTCCATTGATTAAAATAAGATTGTTGTAGAGACCAAGGAGTCCACATTGTAGGGTCTACAAAGGGAGGGTTTGTTTGTTGCATGGGTGGGAAGTTGATTTGGTTGAAGGGTGGGTATTGCATTTGATTGAAGGGCAGGTAATTTGCTTGATTAAAAGAAGGATAATTATTCCAACAATTAAATGGCATATTAGGATTCGTACCTTGTCCTCGTGGTTGCCATTGCCTCCTCTGTGTCAGCAAATAAACTGCTTCCGCTTCTTCTTCAGTTGGTTGCAATGCTGCTTTTAATCTTGGTAAAGAAGGGCATTGTTGAGTTTCATGGTCCTTCTCACAAATGGTACAAATTGGTACCTTGTCCGGTGGGCACTCCCTTAGTGGATGTTTTTCTCTGCATTTAGGGTATAAAATGGCCAAAGCAGCTTTTGCCTCTGCCTGCTTCTTTTTAACCTGCAAGGTATCAATCTGTGAAGCAAAATAGCTTAACATTTCAATTTTAAATTCTTCAAGTAGATTACCTATTTCAGCTCTTGTTGCTCCCACACTGGCTGATTTATGGACTCTTGAATATGTACTATCCCTGCTTTTTGGTCTGTTTACTGCTCCTCTTGAACATCTCTTACAGAGGTTGACAATCTCACCATATGATTCCTTAGATATATCCCCTTTACCAAGCATATTTAACATGTCTAGACAGTCATCCCATACCCCTTTCAACAGTATTGTATTAAGAATATCCTTACTCATATTAGGGTGATCGGATCTCTGCAAATTATATTGTAATCTCTCCACGAAATCCTCCATATTTTCGTCCTCCTTCTGAACCATCTTGAATAGTTCCTCCTTTCTTTCTCTTGTCTGGCAATAGTCTTGATATTTGGCCAGAAACTTCTCCTTCATCTGCTCCCATGTTGTGATGACATGTCCTCCCAGGCTCATGAACCATCTTAGTGCATTTCCTTTTAAGGTTGCTGCAAATAACTTCAACTTTTGAGGATTAGTAACATAATCATAAATTCTACACAATATATCAAACTCAAACAGAAATTCATCACGGTCTTCAGATGATAAACCATGGAAGTTAGGTAAGGCTGAGTGTGGGATGTTTTTCATAGGAGTTGCCCCTCTGGGAAGATCCTCAATAGGGAATTCCAAGGTGGAGAGAGAATTCTTGCCTCTTCCTTCTCTTCCTCCATGTCCCCCACCAAAGAGTCCTTCATTGTTTCCATCCATTGGTTGTTCCCCTGTTGCACTTGCCTGGTCTTCAACGCTTTCTATTGGGATTTCAATATTCTGAACTGGTTCCTCAACTCCTACTGGCCCCTCAATATCTTCAATTGGTTCTTCAATGTTCTCCACTGACTCCTCAGTTTGTTCTACTATCTCCTCAGCCCTTTCAGGTCCCACTACTTCCTCTGTTTCGTAGTTCGTTTGGAGAAAGTGCTGAGTTTGTGTCCTCCAAGAACTTAACCTCTGAGAAGTTTCAGCTTTTGAAATAATGTCATCAATGAAAGTTCTCCTTCCTCCTATGCCTTTGCCCTTGCCACCTGTAGGATTAGTTTTCCTGCGTCCTCTCATGCATCCTGTATATCTAAAAGAAAGTCATTAATGCTCTTAAAATCTACGATTGCCTTCCCTGGCAACGATGCCAAAATGTTGGTCACTTTAATTGCTTATTAATTAAACAATCAAGTGCTACATAAATTGTCAACCCAGGGAAGTCTGGTTATTTCAAAGGCAACTGTGTATTATATGTACTCAATCTTAAAAGCAATAAAAGTTGTAGTACAAACAGATCACACCTCGCTTTAACAACTGAAGCTCCACTCTGTGTTACAACAAATACACTCTATTGCGGATAACTACCAAGGAATGCTTAATTTCATTCAAGGAGTAATCTAATGGAAAAGAATCAATCTGCAAAAGAAAACAATGGCTACGATGTAACAGATAACAGGACCCTATTCCCAGAGCAGGAATCTTCATCACCTATTTCTAACTATCGAGCTTGCCAACTTACTCTGTAAACTCATCCACCAATGAAAGACTCATAGATTGACTGGAAATAAACTTAAACAATGCAGCAATCAATTGGAGAGAAAGCAGAGTTTCAGCAAAGGATGTATAAACAATATTTAGTAACAGTACTGCTAACAAGGCATGGATAAAAGACACATTTAACACATTGCAGTAATATAATGGGTGAATCTTGTGATGAAGGTGGGCACTGTCCTTCTCACAAGATTCCCCAGGAGACAAGAACTAGAAAAAGATGTTCATAACATAGTTTTATTCATCCATCAATATGCCATATTACAAAAAGGATTCTAGTCATGTTCCTTTAACTGAGCCTTCCTCGCAGTATGTTCCTCTCCTCTAATGTATATGTCTCCTCTTTATAAAGAGGAGACATCTATTACAATAGATTTACATTGTAAGTTCTATTTTAACCCGTTATACAAAAATAGGGAAATCAGTTTCCCGTCAACAAATTGTTGTTACAGTAATGTTGTCTTTGGATCTCGATTGTTACATCTAATGTAACATCTCCTTTGGTGATCAGTGTGGTTCCTCTATTGTTGTCGAATTTAGAATGAAAATCGCAATTGTTTCAGCTTCGAGATTTGCATGTCGTTCTTACTGTTTCAACAACTACAAAAATAGTCCTGCAAACTCCAGGCAGTTTCAGCAATGCGGACTGCATATCATTCTTTAACTGTTCAACAACTAACAATTCCATGATTACCTACGAAGATAACGTAATTATATGTAAAATAATTAAACATATAATGATGAGAAGAAACATTGTGTACCTTTGGAATAATTGGGTTAAAACAATAACAAGGACTTTAAATATAGTTTGAAAAGGATGACATCATAGAAAAATGTGTGGTCAAAAAGGGACAATATGAGGTCCTAACAAAGGAATTGAAAACTACTATAGTGAACATAAATTGAAATATATTCTATTGAACAGGAAATGAGAATTTATTCTATTGAATAATGAAGGGAAATCTAAAGTTATTAACCTGAAAGAGGAAAATGATTCTAGAAATATTTTGAAATAGTTTTATTCTAAATTTCATCTGTTAAAGCTTGAAATAAATCTATTCTGAAGGATACTAAAGGAAATCTATCTATAAATTTGAAAGTAGAACTATTCTATAAAATTGAGAAATGAAACTATTATAGAAAGCAATGATTGAAAAGCAAGACAATATTTCAAATTCAAAGAGCCTTCAAAGGTTACTAATGTGCACATTCATAACTAGAACTAATCATAACATATAAAGTATAAACCTGATACTAAGCATAGAGGAAATCTTTTTAGAGTTTTTGTTTTACTGTCAAGCGCTTGACCTATCATGAACCAAAGACAAATAACCAAAATTGGAATTGAAAAGAGAGCATCTAAAACATTTAACTATTTAAAGAACTGAATTGAAGCAAATGCTAATATAATTGTAAGAAAAGGAATCAAAATTATTAAAAGAAATAATTGTACTATCTCTCACAACTCCACAAGGGGCCCTCCTCGTGAGCACGAGATACTAAGAATTCAAATCACGAAATTTAACATGTACACACAGTCACAATTGCACCATGAAACAACCTGTGTGTATTACTTAAAAAAAAAAATCTTCTCCAGAGAGTAATAATAAACAATATGAACTAAATAATGATTGTCTTTCGCTTCTAGACTAAAGGATTTTATAATGTTTACTAAAATAAAAACTTAAGAAATTGATACCAAGAACTAAGTGCTAAGTTTGACGTCTTGGTTTTTAAATCAAAATAGGAAATTTTCTCTCATGATTCACTACTGAAGGACTGGATCACGAGAGGGATTTTATTGGACACATCATCATCTAGCAATATGCTTTCCAAATCTCACTCGCTTGATATTCTCCACTCTCATTTGCAATATGGAATATGGCATCAAATACCTTCATGGCAACATCAAAGAACTAATTAGACATGATTGTTCTATTACACTTAGGAAATCTAAACCCCCCAAAAACAATATCAACAAACATGAATATCTTGCTCTTAAATCTTTAAACTCTAACCCTAACATTGTGGTATTAAAAGTAGACAAAGGAGGGACCACTGTCATCATGAACAAAATTGACTACAATGAAAAAATGTTGGATCATCCAACAATAGTGGCTGCTACAGAAAACTTAACAAGAACACTTTGAAAATAATCACTAAAAATATCTTCAACTTAATCAAAACTAGCAATATACAAGACAATAAAAACCTATTAGTTAGTAATCCTTATACCCCTAGGATTTATAGTGCTTTGAAAATTCACAAAGAAGGTGTCCCCCTCAGACCTATATAAATACTATTGGTGGGCCCACTTATCATCTGGCTAAACACCTTGCCAAGAAACTAAAACCTCTAGTTGGAAATATTGATTCCTTTGTCAAAGACTCCACCTAATTCATTGAAGAAATTAAGAATATCAAGCTAGATCAAAATGAAATTTTGGTAAGTTTCGATGTTACTCCTCTTTACACCAACATCCCTATTGATGATGCCATGAATGCTATCAAAAAATTAACTGATATTGATACATCTAAGTTAATTGAAATTTGCCTAAGTTCCACCTTCAGTTTCATGAATGAAATGTATGAACAAACTTGTGGTGTAGCTATAGGGTCTCCTTTATCCCCAATTATTGCCAACTTATTCATGGAAGACTTTGAAGCCAAAGCCTTTAATTCTTCACCCTTAAAACCTAAATTGTGGAAAAGATTTGTTGACAACACTTTTGTCATATGGCCTCATGGAAGAGAAACCTTAGAAACCTTTAAGCAACACCTAAACAATTTATCTTCATCCATTAAATTCACCATGGAAGTTGAGGTCAATAATAGCCTCCCTTTCCTAGACATCCTCATCACCAGAAATCGCGATGGCTCCATCTCACACCAAGTTTATCGAAAGAAGACTCATGCCGAACAATGTCTTCATGCATCTTCTCATCATCTCCCACTCAAAAATTGGGTGTCTTTAATACTTTGGCCACCATAGCTCTAAGAATCTCAAACAGGGAGCACTTATAAATGGAAAAATAAAATCTTATAAAAGTGTTTTTAAAGAATGGGTATAACAAACATCATGCCTTTAAATCTATAAACAAAGCAGACAAAAAACATAAGAATAATAAAATTTTGATAATATTGTTGGCAAAGTCAACCTCCCATACATTTTGGGGACCACTAATAAAATCTCCTGCATCCTAGAAAAGAATAATATTTTAACCACCTTGAAGCCTCTAAACACCATTCAAAGTAGCCTGAATTCTGTAAAAGATCTCATTGATCTTAAGTGCCATAAAGGTGTCTATTTAATTCCTTGCCCTTGTGGTAAACCATATGTAGGTGAAACTGGCAAATCCATCAACACTAGAATCCAGGAACATTTTATTGACATTAAACATAATTGTTCCAAGACTTCGGCATTGGGAGAGCATTCTGATAAGACCAAACATCAAATTTGTATTGATAACACCCGTATCTTAGCTAAAATTGATCACTACTTCCACCGAAAATTTAGAGAAGCCATAGAAATCAGCAAACACCCTTATAACCTAAATTGGGATGACGTATGGACTATAAGTGAAAATTGGATTCTCACTTTGACATCCAAATCAATCTCTCCCAAGCCTCCCCTCCCCACCCTTGAAGACTCGCCACATGATTGATCATTTTATTTAATTTATAAGATTTCACCTAACTTAAAAAATGTATAACCCCATTAAATGAACATCATAATAATTTATTGACATCTATTATTACTCACACATTATGATCTATTAATCAACATTAAATATTTTAAACATCATTTTATATATATGTGTGTGTGTGTTGGGGGGGTTCACATTGTGACATTATCATTTAAAAAAAAATATTTATCATAGTCATAAAACCTTATATGAGTTTTAGAAACTCTAATATATATTTCATTATTAAACTAATCACATAATTATTTATTAATATCTATTATCATTCACACATTATAATCAATTAATCAACATTGAACATTTTAAAACACCATAATATATTTATATAGATATTTCAGATTGTCATATTATAGTTTTTGAAAAATAATACTTATCAGAATCCTAAAATTTAAAAAATATTTATCATAATCTAAAATTTTATGAAATTTAGAAACTCAAATAACTAATACATTATTAACAGCCCCAAGGGTTAGCTCAATTGGTCAAGTCCCCGTTGTTAAGTACCTTGCCGTTCGGGAGGTCACAAGGTCAATTCTCCTCAATGCCCTTGGGGTTAGGCCATGCTAGTCGGCCGAAGGGCTTTAAAAGATTCCCTTCGGGGTTGATCTGCCCAGATTTTTTGTGGATGTAGCGGCCAGCGTGAACCACCTCTACAAAAAAAAAAAAAAAAACATTATTAATTAATATATCACAATATTATTTTGAAATATTTATTCATATCATCACAATTTATATGGATTTACAAATTTAGGGTTACAGTCGGCTTTTATTATTACTTCCTTTTATCTATTTATTGGTAAAACTTGGTGGATCAGTCTTTCATATATCTTTTCATCCTAAAGATGAACCACAGTTGCTGGTTTGAAACGTCGATTATCAAATAGTGAATGTGATATGGATCCGAAAATTTGTTTTCAACATAATGGGAATGGTCGCAGAAATTTAAAGTCTGAAAAGGTTGATTTCTTGACATTTTGTGTGAAAGCAACATTTCATAGCCACATTTCACTTTTAGTTTGACCAATAAGATTCACACATCTCGTGGGCTTCCAACAATGCCTAATAGGTGGATGTCCATGTGGATGACATCTGACAATTGTTCATGTGTCATGTTTGTCTTCTAACACGTGCAAACCTGTAAAACTTAAGATTTGGCAGCGAAAATTCCATGTCATGTCCATTCCTAAATTAATTTGGAATAAGATTAACTGTTGTATTTTGGGGCCAATTTTTGAGATAGTGGGGCCCATTCGATTTTATTAGGAGATTAGACTTAGGAGAAGCTATTTTGTTGTGGTTAGGTTCCATGTGGGTCCCACCCACACTAGGGAAATACGCACGCCCTAGTTCAAACTGCGTCGAGGGGAAAAGTCGATGGTCAAGTGAGGGCCCACGATGGAGGGAAAATTAGAGGGAAAAGTGCTCCACGAAATCTATATAAGGAGGCAACTCTCCTCATTTCATCATCTTTTTGGCATACCGATTTCTCCTTGGTTGCTCAAGCTGCTTAGTCGAGTCACTTGTTGTTCAACATGAGTTCTTCAAGCGAAGAGCACACCCTTTCTTCAGGGGACTTCAAGTGCCACCCTAGGAAGGTTTTTCTTCATTCTCCTAGAGGAAGATTTCGTTGTGATTTCCAGGAGTTGCATTCATCCCCAAGTGGTGCATATTATTGGAGGACACAGTGAAGAGAAGGTCGAGTTTGCTTGAGGTGTCTTGTAGTGGATTTTGGTTGGGAGGTTTTCTAAAGAGGAAGAATAGGAGGTTTGTTGTCATTTCAAAGAGTTTGAAAGCTAGAGGAGAGTGCTTCTTTGCAGTCTAACTTTCACACTTCCAGGACCAGCATAGAGGCAACACTTGGTGCAAACGTGGGAGGTAGAGTATCAGTGTTTGAGGGTGAATATAGCCGGGAAAGTTAAGGGAAGCATTTGTGGAGGAGATTGCTTCATTTTCAAAGCTTGGAAGAAGGATTTCGTGGGTGTTCCTTGCAGGCTGTATTCTTGAGCAATTTGGAGGGCATAGGGCATATTGGAGGTTGAACTTGGGAGGGTGGATTCAAAACAAACCCTTTCTGGGTTTTTGTGGGTTTTGGTCAAGGAGATTGGGGCTAAAGTTTTAGCATTTCTTGAGGACCAGGGATGGGGTTTCTGCAGTTCCATTCCAACCAACAATGTAGTTTCTAGGGACAACGCAGAGCATTAGAGGAGCAATCATTTCCAGCTTTAAGATTATTGTTTTATCATCTGGTTTATGTCATGCTTGCCTTTGAGGAAATCCCAAGTGCATTTATCCATACTATTGTATTTGCTCCATTCATTAATAAAATGGCTTAGTTGGTTTTCACTTCTGGAGTTTTATGAGCAATTGTTGATTATTTTAATTTTCAGTGTTACAAATTGATTTTGCGTTGCATATCATTGTTTATTTAAGTTTGGAACATTATAGTGGTATCAAAGCTAAGATTCTGGCTCAGCCATGGGGAAATTTCCTATGAGTGAGGAGAATGACAATACATTACTTACACGAGGCAAAGGTACCAGAGCAGGGAAACAGAGTTGGAAATTACTCTAGACTTAGAGGATCATGGGAAGACAGTTGTGGCAAAAGATATGGGAGAGCCCAAGAGTAGGGAGGAAATGGCATTTGACAGTATCTCGAAGGCCTTGAGCGATTTGGCAAAGGGGCAGAAGGAAATGCTAGATGAGATTAAGATGTAGAATCGGGAGCAGAGCACTCACTAGGAGTTTGTATTTAGAGAGACCTCAGGGGCCTCTCAGCAACTTGAACACCTTTCACCTACTGCGCAACGACCATCTTCAAGTGAGCAACTAGAGCTACTCTACCTTCTTTCCCACCTTTGGCATAGGTTGAAACAAGTGGAGGAAAGGATCCATCTCTGATGGGAGAGCATTTCAAGGAGTGGTAATCCATGGGAGTTGATTTCAAAGAGGCTCTATCTTTCAGAGATTTTTTTAGCTCAAACAAAATGAGAGAGGGAAGGGCTATGGAGGCCATGGTACGAAAAACTATGAGCTGCATCATTCTATTGGGAAGATGTATTTTGCTACCTATGATGGCACTACCAAGTGCAAAACATGTGCTTGGGTAGAAGAGTTGGACACATACTTCCAGCTCAACAGGATGACAGAGGTAGAGGCCATCAAGATGGCCACATTGCACCTGGAGGGGGATGCACACAATTGGTGGTTTCATGTCCTATCCACCGTGGTGCATGCCAACGTGACCTCATATGAGGACTTCACGCAAAGAGTAGTGGAGTGCTTTGATCGGAGGGATACAGAGGCTCACTTCAGGGAGTTGACCCGACTTAAACAGACAAGGCATCCAGAGCATTATATTTCATAGTTTTTAAGGGTCTCAGTCATGGTACCTGATTTGTCAGATGCGAGGAGAGCATACACATTTGTGGAGCAGTTGACAGAGCCATTGCGGGGACCTGTGAAGTCATGCAAACCATCTACTCTTCTGGAGGCGGTGTCTTGCACTTGAGATTTGCAGGGGGAAATCTCCAAGACTTGAGCCCCATTTCCTTCATGCAATCCTTTCCCTTGGAAGGGAAGTGACATTAGAGCATCCAAAACACAGAGAGAAACCCAAGGGTGGGAATAGTTGGATGACGAGATGAGGAGAGACCTCAAGAGAAGGAAGTTGTCTTTTACAAGCTGAGAGCCTTAGGCACCAAGCCATCAACGCACAACGGGAAAGGCCCATTACATCGAGGTCTTCTCGAAAAGTGATCAGGAGGATGATGTGGAGTTGGAGCTTGGTGGAGGAGACAACGAGGATCCAATAGGGAGGGGACCACCACCACCACCACAGGGAGGAGCATTGTTTGCACTAGCTAGGGGAGTCCTAGCTTCTTTATGTGGGATTCCCAAATTTTTTACCATGAGGATCAAAGGTACGGTGTAGGGGCAGTGTGTCTCAGTTTTAGTAGAGAGTGGGGTCACCCACAATTTTATTGATGCTCAGACGGTCTAGAGGAGGTGCATAAACACTGCAAAGTTTGAGGGTTTTCAGTCCTAATACCAGGAGACAGGACTATGTAGTGCACTCAATATGTTCCTTCTTTGACATTGACTATGGGGAACTATTTGATGACATACCACTTTTTCCTGGTGGAAGTACAAGACACCAATGTGGTTCTGGGTGTCCAAAGGTTGTATTCCCTTGGTTGGGTAACCACCTATTGGAAGTAGCTTATGATGGAGTTTGCTGGGCTGGATGGAAAGCCAGTGGTTCTTCAGGACATGCGTTCATACCCCCCTTAGAGAGTTTCGCCCCACAGGATGGAGGCCAATTGGAGGCATGGGGACATAACATGGGAAGTAGAGCTGAGGATTTTAGACGCTGGGGGGAGGCCAAGCCACCACATCCAAACATAATGGCACTACTGGATAGATATTCGGTAGTGTTTGGAGATAGACCGTCGGGACAACCACCTCATAGGGGGTTCGAGCATACTATAAAGATGGAGCCTGGTGTGCAGGAAGTCATTAATACACCTTATAGGCATTCTAAAGGCTATAAGGATGAGATTGAGAAGGCCACCAGGGAGTTGTTGGAATTGGGTCACATCAGACCGAGTTCAAGTCCATTCTCTTCTTCGGCTGTGCTAGTGAAGAAGAAGGATGGGACTCTCCACATGTGTATTGACTACAGGGCCCTCAAAAGGAAGACATAAGGAACAATTATCCCATTGCGCGTATTGACGAGTTGATGGATGAACTTGGAGGAGCCAAGTACTTCTCTAAGATAGATTTGCGGTTGGGGTATCATTAGATTTGGGTGAGGGAGCAAGACATCCCGAAGACAACTTTCAAATGTCATTATGGGCATTTTAAGTTCCTGGTCGTGCCTTTTGGGCTCACCAATGCACTGACTACTTTCCATTCGTGCATGAACCATGTGTTCAAAGGCCACCTGAGGAGGTTTGTACTAGTATTCTTTGATGAAATTTTGATCTACAATAGGACATGGGAGGAGCACCGCAACACTTAGAGACAGTCTTATGTATATTAGAGGCGAAGCATTTCTACACCAAGATGTCCAAGTGTGAGTTTGGGTTGACAAATATGCTTTACTTGGGACACATCATAAGCACAGATGGGGTAAAGGTGCACAAGGAGAAGATTCAGGCCATTCAAGATTGACCAGAGCCTTGAGATGTGACAACATTGAGAGGATTTGCAAGCATATGTACCTATTATCGGAAGTTCATAAAGGGCTTCTTATAGTTGGGAGCACCCCTTACTGATCTGACCAAGAAGGGGGCTTTTGCATGGATAGAGGGAGCTCAAGCAACATTTGATCGCCTCAAGGAGGTGATGAGTTATTGCCCAGTATTGGGGCAAAAATTTACAACCGTTGTAGAGTTGCCTCCACTTGATGATGAGAGGCACTTGATTTTAGAGCTAGAGGCCATATTGAAGAGTAGGGAGAGGAAGCTCAGGAGTAGAGTCATCAAAGAGTACTTGGTGTGTTGGAAGAGCTTGCCAGATGAGGACACTACTTGGGAAGGGGAGCACATACTTAAGTATCCAACACTGAAGTTGCTTGGGGACAAGCAACATTTTGGAGGGGAGGATTGTCATGTCCCTTCCTAAATTAATTTGGAACAATATTAATTAATGCATTTTGGGGCCAATTTTAGAGATAGTGGGGCCCATTCGATTTTATTAGGAGATTAGACTTAGGAGAAGTTATTTTGTTGTGCTTAAGTTCCACGTGGGGGCGACCCACACTAGGGAAATATCCACTCCCTAGTTCAAATTGCATGGAGGGGAAAATTTGATGTTTAAGTGAGGGTCCACAATGGAGGGAAAAGTGCTCCACAAAAGGATGGAAACTCTCCTCATTTCATCATATTTTTGGCATATCGATTTCTCCTTGGTTGCTCGAGTTGCTTAGCCGAGTCACTTGCTACTCAACACGAGTTCTTCAAGCGAAGAGCTTACCCTGTCTTCGGGGGACTTTGAGTGGCACCCTAGGAAGGTTTTTCTTCATTCTTCTGGAGAAGTATTTCGTTGTGGTTTCTAACAATTGAATTCATCTCCAGGTGGTGCGTGTTACTAGAGGATGCAGTGAAGAGGAGGCCCAGTTTGCTTGTGGTGTCCTGTAGTGGAGTTTGGTTGGGAGATTTTTCGGAAAGGAAGCATAGGGGGTTTTTTTTCATTTTGGAGAGTTTGCGAGTTGGAGGAGAGTACTTTGTTGCAGTGTGACTTTCGCACTTCTAGGGCCAGTGTAGAGGCAACACTTGGTGCACACATGGGAGGTAGAGTATTAGTATTAGAGGTTGAACTTTGTCGGGAAAGTTAAGGGAAGAATTTGTGGAGGATATTGCTTCATTTTCAGAGCTTGGGAGGAGAATTTCGCTGGTGTTCCTTGCAGGCTGTATTCTTGAGCAATTTAGAGGGCATAGGGCATATTGGAGGCTAAACTTGGGAGGTTGGATTTAGACCAAACCCTTTCTAGGTTTTTGTGGGTTTTGGTCAAGGAGATTGGGGCTAAAGTTTAAGCATTTTCTGAGCACCGAAGACGAGGTTTCTTGCAGTTCCTTTCTAACCAACAATGTAGTTTCTAGGGACAACGCAAAGCATTAGAGGAGTAGTCATTTCCAACTTTGAGATTATTGTTTTATCACTTGGGTTCTGTCATGCTTGCCCTTTCGTCAAGCCCATGTGCATTTATCCATACTATTGTACTTGATCCATTCACTAATACAATGGCTCAGCTGGTTCTCACTTTTGGAGTTTTATGAGCATTTGTTGATTGTTTTAATTTTATGTGTTACAAATCAATTTTGCTTTGCATATCACTCTTTATTTAAGTTTGGAGCATTACATTCCAATTAGTTGCAGAATGCGCATCTTTTGGTAGCTATAGCAAAGTTTAAATCAATTTCATAAAGAAAACATAGATTTTGAGCTGAGAATTGATAATTACCTTTTTATTGTGGTTTGCATGACCTAAATGACTTGTAATTTATAGATGAAGTGAAATGTGTAACAAAATGTACTGAAAAAGGAAAAAGGTTTTTCAAAAGGAGGACAATTCAGAGGTTCAACGGTGAGTAGAGTAATAACGAGCATATCCGTATAAGTAATCAATCATTTCAAAGAGAGAATAATCTATAAAATGCACAAATTAGCAAACACAACATAAAGTAGAATATTATGATCATCATAATCAAAGCACCCATACAACAACATGTTAAATTCATAAAAAAGTAAATTAGAAGCAATGACTACAATTCATAGATAAAAAGCAAGAACAAAAAATTATTTGTTGTTTAAAGCTTCCATGATGGGTTAGATTGTTTATATTATTGTCAAATTGGATGCCACTTAATAATAACAATACTTAACATATTTATGAGTAGGTACATTGGAGGCACTTAGATACTTGTAAACCTCCAATATGTTTACTAGTTGCTAACGAGAACCTTCTTAGTATTGAAATCTACATATTACCTATAACAAAGAGGAGTGTGTAGCACAACAAGGGGAAATTTGAACACTTCCTACAATGAGGAAAGAACATGGTGTAAAAGGTGGAATGATAACATGCATTCAAAATGTTCTATTCTTTTCTTTTTAACAAAGAAGGGTTGGTAACATGGCTTAATGGTCCATATGGAAGTTGTTTTTTTTTTAAACAAACAAAGAATGGTTGGAAATGTGGCTCAATGGTTGATATGGAGGTTATTTTTTAAGATTGACTAGTATATTAACTCAAGGACGTGACAATATAAATTAGGGTAAACATGTTCATGATTAGACTACTAATGTTTTTTTTAAATTATTTCTAAATATTGAAAAACACATTTTGAAAATTAATTTAAATGTAATGGAAAATGTTTAATTAACTTATTAAACCATATTTTCCAGTCTAAATTGTAATATTCCTTTTTATTTATTTGGCTAAAAATCCTCATGAAATATTACAAGATATTTTTTTGCCAAAAATATTAATAAAATGCAACACAAACCACAAAATTACAGATAATACATAATGCAAGAAATCCTCGTTTTTATTTTTATTAGTAATTTCTCGGAGGAGATAACATCAAAAACCTGAAAGATACATTGGATTTCTGGTTGTTGAACTTCTGTAATTTGATCTTCAACAAATTGGCAATGTGCTTCAGCCCTTCTGAATAAACCAATTTGTTGCTCCGAGATTATTAAAATTTAGCCTTTCAAGCAAAAGGAAATGATCAGCTAGGATGGCTTTACAAACACTAAAACAACCCACCCCTAGCTAGGGTGTGTATTTCAACACCAAAATTGGGAAATATATTGAGGTTTTCTCCTTCACACCACAAGCTACTAGAGCTCTTGGGATAATGATCAAGGTATCAATTCTCAATCATTCCCCTAATTGAAGTCTTCCTTCCCTTTCTTTGAGATGGTTATCCATAATACCATGGGTCAATACCATGGATCATCCATATACCATGGGTTGTTTTCTTATTTAGATATAGTGACTTATAATTATTTTTCCTCAGTCACTTTTAAATTAATTAATTCTTCGATATTTCATTATTATTTTTAATTTGTAGCCTATGGGAATGTTTAGGCTGCTGAGTAGGTATTTGTTCCCAATGCGTAGAAAAAGGGACATTACAGTCCCCCCTTCTTGAAATTGCTTGACCCCAAGCAATTCCAACATTAATATCAGGATCCCGCACAAGTATGTAAACTTCCTCCTTATGCAATTGTTGTATCAACTCAATCATGCCACACTTTGCCATATAAAGTTGTAGGTCATGTTCCTCAAAAAAACCTGCTAAGATTGGAGAGCATAGTTCCTCATGATGCCCTTCTCTATATTACTCTACACCATCCCTCAAAATTAAGCAAGGATGCTCTAATATCCTAGATGCAACTAGAAGGCCTCCTATGATAAACTGTATCATGTTATTCCATAAGGGATTGCTAACAAGTGAGAATTCCTATGGGCACAATACACTAGCTAGATCATCATCTAAGGGACATACATGTTGAGGGCTTCTATATCAATATGGAGAGGACTTGTATCATGTCCCCTGGCTCTAAAAGTATCAACATAGTGATCCAAGGAATCAGTGAAGTGCTGAAAATTCAAAGTGTCCAAAAGTGCTTAAATCTTATACCAGTGCATAGATCTCGATGACCTGAATCCAACACAACTTGAAACATTCAAAATTGATATCGTATGCTCCCGATATTGTGTTTTGATTGATATTCCAAAAAGGTAAAAAAAAAATTGCAGGTGACAGGCTGACTGTGCATTTTTGGGCCAGTGGCATGCTGCCACTTGGCCACTCCAAATTCGTAAAAAAAATCTATATTTGAATCTTATAGGTTTGATTTTTTATTATTTTAATGGTTGACTGGGTAATTTGGCTCTAATGGTTGGAAGTCACGTGGGCCAATGAATGGCTGCCACTTCGCCTCTTGGTGGCATTATAAAATTTTGGCCAAGGGCCAAAGGGCCTTCGGGGAATCAAACACAAGACCTACCACCTAGTAACAAGTTGCATTACCACTCTACCATCACATTATGTCTTACCATATAGTGCTTCCCACATATATTTAATATGCGCGAATTTCATGTTTTGGAGTTGCGTGGTCACCGTGCCCACAAGAAATTGGGGCACGACTAAGGGCCAGGGCTTAGCCCTAGCCCCAAGGTCACGATCCCATCACAAAAAAACCACATTGGAGTGTTAATAGAGGGGACCAACCCCTAGGGTGCGGAGAGGGGGCTAGTCTTGGGCCACATGGGCTGCAACATGACCGAGCCCTCCAAAAATCAATGCTCAACGTAGGTTTTAAGCGCCAAGCTCCAGGTTACATGCAAATTCACATGACTAGTGGTAGTTTTGTTGGGGGGCCAGTTGACACAGGCAGACAGTTAGCCCTAATCCCTAGGCACGCGGCCCTCATGCGACTGCAATTTTTAGAAAGTGCGGGTTAGAGGACATTTAAAGTGTCCAACAATTTCGACCACTAAGCGTGATTGTAGGCCATATTTGTGCTTAGGTCTAGGTTTGGGTCGAATTGTAGGATGGTTAGATGCGGAAAATGGAAAAAAAAAAAAACTTGGAAGAATCATAACTTTCTTACTTTTTGGCCGAATGAGGTGCAGAAAGAGCTCGAATGGGGGTTTTTAACAGTTCTGAAGCCGCTGGAGACATAATATTTACATTATGATCATTGTAAACACAAATTTGAGCACTTAGAAGTTAGACCAGGAGATGTGATCAGGTGCTCAAGTTTATGCTAAAAAATCAAAGTGTCAGAATCTTGTTAAAATCAGCTTCAGATTGAAGAGCTCATCATTCTGATTCCAACGGTGTGAACGACACTCAAATATGCAGAAATAAGAGCAAGTCAAAGTTCAAGTTTGACTTGTCTACATGACAGGATTGGATGATGTGGAAAATCCCTTCAATGAATGAGGAGGTGCCAAGTGGCAGGCTACCATTGGCCCCATATATTGCAAATCGCAGTCATAGGCAAAAAGGTGTTAAGAATCGGCCCCGGTGCAGACAAGTTGCGATGTGATTTATTGCATATCGCAATCGTAGGAAATGGTTGTGTTGCGATATGGGTTTGACAATAATCACCAATTACAAAAAGCGATAAGTCTCAAACGTTAGATGTTATGAGTTGCAGTTTAATATATTGTTGGGTCCACAATACCATAATCGCAACATCGCCACCGTGTTAACAAGACCTTTAGCCTGCCAAACTTTGTCGATTTCGATTTGTGATACGACAGACACTTTATGGCTCGCAACAAAATATCCGCTCGGCTAGCGGATTTTGGAGCAGAAATGTTGGTTTCTTCCAGTTTTGGAGCATTTTGTGGAACGAATAATGGGAGAACTAGGAGAAGCCATAACTTTTCCAGATCTTATCCAAACTGGATGCAAAAAAATGTACAAGAAGAAGGTAAGAGGAAGCCTTTCCAGAGTGGTGAAAAAGGAAATAAATTTAAAGGAAAGCAAAAGAAAAATGCTATTGTTAAGTAATAAAGGGAGAAACCCATGTGCAAGGATTGTTCCAAAGAGGGCCATGATGAAGCACATTGCTAGAAGCTTAATCCTGAATTACGATCGAAGAAATTTAACAATAAAGGGAAACAGAAGAGAAACACTGTTGTACAACAAGATTTGGGTTCCGACTCAGGTGATGAAACAAAAATTGCAACCACAGTCACTAAGGGAAAAGTCATGGCAAAAGTAAGCAAAGAGGAAGCAGTGGCAAGCATTAGCACAACAAATAACTCCAACAACGTTTCAAATGAGGAAAACGTAATTGAGTTGTTCCACATTCGAGTTATTTCCAAACACACCAAGATTGACACATTGTTTAACAGTGGATCTCGAGAAAACTTAATTTCCACAGATTTGGTCAAGAAATTGAATCTGGAAACTATGCCTCATCATAAACCGTATCCGTTGGATTGGATAACTAAGGATGCCAATCTTAAGGTCACATGGAAATGCGTTTTTAGGTTTGCAATTACTGTAATTTCGTTGATGAAGTTGAATTAGATGTGGTGCCGTTGGATATTCCTGGAATTGTGTTGGGATGCCTATATCTGTACGATCGGAAAGATGTTTTCCATAGATTTGAGAACATATATAATTTATTCAAAGATGAAGTGGAGTATATTGTGAGAGCCCATCGTAGGAAGCTCAATTTGCCTTTGGAAAGCGCAGGGCAAATGAAGCGACTGGTCAATTCCAGCAAGAGTCTCATGCTCCTTATGATCAAGCAGAAGAATGGCACGGAGCGTGAATCCTTTGCAGGCTGTGACATGAAGTTGAAAGCTGAATTGGTTGATGTGGTCAATCAATATGGAGATGTGTTTCAAGAACCAAAGGGATTGCCACCAAAAAGGGGAATTCAACATGAAATTCAGTGACAACAAAACTGTCCACTCCCAATTATCTGTATGTATCTAATGTCAATTCTGGAAAGTTTAGAAATTAAGAAACAA
Organism: Pinus taeda; assembly: GCA_000404065.3. NCBI lineage: Eukaryota > Viridiplantae > Streptophyta > Pinopsida > Pinales > Pinaceae > Pinus > Pinus taeda. The sequence continues at coordinate 216,782 of APFE030654292.1, forward strand.
GTCTAGGAATTGTTAGATAAAGGTGTAATCCGTCCCTCTACTTTGCCATGTGGTTCACCGTTTTGGTACCCAAGAAATATGGAACCTGGCGCATCTGTGTAGATTATCGAGCTTTGAATAAAATTACCATAAAGAATCGATACCCACTGTCCAGAATAGATAATTTGCTAGATCAGTTGAAAAATGCAAAATATTTCACTAAATTGGACTTGAGAAGTGGATATCATCAAGTTAGAATAACTGAGGAGGATATTTGGAAGACTTCTTTTAAAACCAATCAGGGATTAATTGAGTGGTTGGTTATGCCTTTCGGTCTTTGCAATGCTTTAACTACATTCACGAGAGTTTTGAATGATGTTTTAAGATCCTTTCTTGATGAGTTTGTAATTATATATTTAGATGATATTTTGATATTCAGCGAATCATGAGAAGAGCATGTTAGGTATGTGAGGAAAGTATTGGATGTCTTGAAAAAATAACAGTTACTTCTAAAGATGTCTAAATGTGAATTCAGGAAAACTTCCATAGTGTATTTGGGCCACATAGTTGGAGGAGGTGAGCTGAAGATTGACCCCTCTAAAGTTCTGGTCACTGTGAATTGGCCAATATCCAAATCAGTCATAGAAGTAAGGAGTTTTCTGGGAGCAGTGCAATACTGGAGGAAGTTCATTGCCAATTTCTCTTCCATAGCATCTCTCCTACATGCTTTGACCAACGTGAATGTTGTCTTCCAGTGGAGAGGAAAACAACAAAAAACATTCGATACTTTAAAACAAAATATCAGTTCAGCCCCAGTTTTAGAATTGCCGGATTCGAAACAACCATTTGAAAGACAATAGATGCAAGTGACTACGCCATGGGTGCAGTTATTTTACAACATGGTAAGCCCATTTCATTTTATTATGAGATTTTTAATGGTGTTGTTATTAACTATCCTACACATGATAAAGAGATTTATGCATTAGTGCAAAGTGTGAAGAAATGGATGCATTATTTAATGGGAAAAGAAACCATTATTTACACCAATCATTGACCTTTGCAATATATGCAATCTCAAACAAAATTGTGGCAATCAAGGCACTTTCGTTGGATGAGATTCTTACAACAATTCCACTTGGTAATCAGGTACAAGAAAGGTACTTATAACAGAGTTGCTAATATGCTTTCTAGACCGGTTGTTAATGTAGCCATTTTACTCAAGAATAATTTTGTTTTGCCTGAAAGTTATGTTGAACAATACGCACATGATGTTGACTTTCAAGAGGTATATTCAAACTTGAGTCAAGGCCACCAAGTTGAGGAATTAGACTACCATGTACATGATAATTTGTTGTATCATTTGGGAAAACTTTGTTTTCCACAGGAAGAGAGAGTAAATGTCACAAGGGGAGTGCACACTTCTCTTATTGCTGGACATTTTGGTGTAAGTAAAACAATGGAAAATCTTCAGAGGTATTTTTACTGGCCTCATATGCTTGAAAGTGTGTAATATTTTATCAGAGGTTGTTCATTGTGTGCAGTCAGTAAGCCTAGTAATAGGAAACGAGAATTGTACACACCACTTCCAGTGCCTTCATGTCCATGGGAGAGTGTTTCTGTGGATTTTGTAGGAGTTCTACCTTTATCAAGAAAAGGTCATGATTATTTGTACGTAGTTGTGGATAGGTTCAACAAGATGTGCATATTAATGCCTTGTAAAAAACAAATTACTGCTGAACAAACAACTCAACTTTTCTTTCAAAATGTATGGGTTCATTTTGGATTACCTACTTCTATTGTAAGTGATCGTGATTCCCGATTTGTTGGGAATTTTGGTCAAATTTATGGAACTTGATGGACACCAAGTTGAAGAAAATTACAGCCTTCCATCTGCAAACAGATGGTCAAACTGAAGTGGTTAACAGAATAATTATTCATTTGCTAAGAGGATATTGCAACAAACATTCTAAGTTGCGGGATGAACAATTGCATTATGTTCATTGTGCTTACAACTGAGCAAAACACTCTTCTACTCTAACTTTTCCTTTTGAGGCATGTCTTGGTTATTTGCCTAAATCGTCTTTGGATTTCATATTTGAGAAAGATGTAGTTGTAGATGGACATAGCAACATAGACAGAGCAAAGAAATTCACTGAGAAAATTCAATTGATTCACCAAACAGTTCAAGAACAACTAGAAAAGAGTCAAGGCAAGGAATTATAAACATCGTATGGATCATCAGTTTCAAGTAGGTGATGAATTTTGGCTTTACATTAGCAAGGAAAGGCTTCAAGGTGAAGGTAAAAATCTGAAACCAATCCATTATGGTCCATTTAAAATTTTGGAAAAGATTGGTAATAATGCTTTCAAGCTTAATTTGCCTTCATATATGCAAATTTATTCCATTGTTAATGTTGAAAATTTGAGATTGTATGAGCCTTCTTTGATTGAAGATCAAGGAGAAAGTGTATAGATTCCATCAATTGAATATTTTTCTTCAGAATTCCTTGATGTGATTCAACAAAACACTACACTTGATAGAAGAACAAGGACAACAAAAAGGGGAAATGTTGATTATCTTCGAGTGGGTCTCAAAGGTACAAATCCATTAAAGGCCAAATGGATTGAAGAGGAGAAGGTGAGGGAACAATACCCTCATCTGTTCAATAACTGAATATAATATTTTGGGGTCCAAAAGGCCTCCAGTGGGGAGGAGTGATTAGGTGCTCAAGTTTATGCTAAAAAATCAAAGTGTCATAATCTTGTTAAACTCAACTTCAGATCGAAGAGCTTGTCATTCTAATTCCAACGGTGCAAACAACACTCAAATTCGAGCTCATATGCAGAAGTTAGAGCATGTCAAAGTTCAAGTTTGACTTGTCTACATGGCAGGATTAGATGACATGGCAAAGACCTTCAGCGAATGAGGAGGCGCCAATTGGCAGGCTGCCATTGGCCCCACATATCGCAAATCTTAGTCGCAGGCAGAAACGTGTTAAGAATTGGCCCCGACGCAGACAAGTTGCAATGCGATTTATCGCATATATGAATCGAAGGAAATGGTTGTTTTGCGATACGGGTTCGGTAGTAATCGCTGATTGCGAAAAGTGATAAGTCCCGGACGCAAGATATTATGAGCCGTAGTTTAATATACCGCTGGGTCCGCGATATTACAATCACAACATCGCCATTGTGTTAACAAGACCTTCATCCCACCAAAGTTTGACGATTGTGATTTGCGATATGAATGGCAAGTTATGGCTCGTGGCGCAGTGAAATATTTGCCCGGTTAGTGGACTTTGGAGCGGAAATGTGGGTTTTTGCCAGTTTTGGAGCATTTTGTAGAACGAATAGTGGGAGAACTAGGAGAACTCATAACTTCTCTAGTTCTTATCCAAATTGGATGCAAAAAAAATGTTAGATAGCCATTTTTGAGTATTTTGGACTCATTGAGACAGGTTTCAGAGGCATTTGAGCATTTTAAACACACTTTTGTTGTAATTTTGAGCATAATAGAGAGGCCCAAGAATTAGAAGTTGGACCAAGGAGACGTAGCCCAGGAGGGGTGAACTCCTCATCAAATCTTTGTGTTGTGTGTTGTATTTTGATGTTCTTTGCTATTATTTTGCTGCTATTCAGGATATGTTTTATGTTAAATTGTTTATAACATTTACATAAGAAACTCTCATCGGAATCAGTTAATTAAGCAAACATGGTGAATCCTTAAGAACTTAATAAGCAAATGATAAGAATCTTGCATTATATTCTCAATGGGGAATTAGCACATTGTTGCTAATATGCTCCATTTTAGATCAAGATGTAGCCCAGGAGAGGGGTGAACTCCTTTATCATTTTTGTTGTTATGTGTTTATGATATGGTCTATTGTCTCTATTTTATGTTGTTAACTAAGTTGAAAAACCATAATTTTTATGTGTTTTGCAAAGTGATCCATTTCCTATAATACGTACAAAAAATTACTTGCAATTTTACCATCACCTTCAAGTTTGTGTTACATATCATTTTGGTATCAAAGCACAAGGTTTTGTGAAGGTTTGATTTTGTTTGCAAGTGTTTTTTTTATGCTTACAAGTTTGGAGCTTAAAAGAGGAGAAGGAGAACTTGTGGAGCCAAGATCTCAAATTGTTTCAAGGAGAAAAATAACACCTCAAGCTTCAATAGACATGGCACATGAAGAAGGTCCTAAAGGGATGTATGAAGATGAAATAAATTTCAGAAAAGCCTTCTTTGAGATGCCTAAAATGGTAAAGATTCTTTATGAAGAGAGGAATTCAAGGTTGTATGGAGAGAGCTCAAAACCTCCAAAAGGAGATGGAGGAAACAAAGACAAGCCTCCAAAAGGGAATGGAGGGAATGGTGACAACCCACCACCTTCACTTCCATCCTTATCCTCATATTCTCATACTTCTTCTACCCTTTCACAAACACCTCCAAATTCTCCAGAGGGACATAGTAAAACTCCTTTGTTAAAGCTTGACATTAAGTTTGAATTTCCTATGTATAATGGAGAGGTAAATGCTGAGAAATTAGATAATTGGATTCGTCAGATTGAAGTGTATTGCAGGATACCAAGAATCAAGGATGATGAGACCAAAATTCAACTTACTTCTCTTAGATTGGAAGGCGCAACACTTATTTGGTGGGAAGCCAAAACTCAAGAGGACATGAAGAAACATGGCAAGGTTTTATCCTTTTGGAATGATTTTATTGTTGCAATAAGAAGGTAGTTTTATCCATTAGCATACATGCAAAAGTCTATAATGGATTGGCAAAACTTTAGGCAAGCTAAGGGACAAGATGTGCAAAGATATACTCAAGAATTTAGGAAAAGGGATTTGATTTTGGGTATAGATTTATACTTCCAAGATACTCTACTGAAATATATTGGAGGTTTACATAGTTTCATGAGACAAACCATTCGCATGTTTAACCCTACAAAACTAGATGAAGTTTGTGTACCATAAACTCATTTAGAAAAAAGAGGGTTTATTATATATATATATATATATATTGAAGAAACTAGTGAGAAGTCATTCAAGTCTTGAGAAAAAGGAAAAGGGAAGTTCAAAAGCAAGGATAAAAAGAATGATTCAGTCAAGAAAGAGGGAGAAAAAATCACATGGAAACATTGTTCTAAAGAAGGGCATGATGAAGACCATTGTTGGAAACTTCATCCTGAGATGAGACCCAAAAAGTTTAATAACAAGGAGAAATAAAAGACTGCTAGAACTACACAACACATTTAGGATCTGATTTCGGAGATGAAACAAAAATCATAGCCATGGGATTGAAAGGTAAAGCTTCAGTTGCAAGTACTAGTTCTTCTAGCAAAACTAATGAAACTCAAAATGAAAGAGAAAGAATAGAGCTATTCCATGTTAAAGTCATCACAAAACATAATAGGGTAGATACTTTTTTTGACAGTGGTTCACAAGAAAACCTCATTTTAGAAGACATTGTCAAGAAACTAAATTTGGAAACCATTCCTTATCCTAAACCATCCTTTGGGTTGGGTATGTGACAATGCCAAGCTGCAAGTGACAAGAAAATGCATACTTAGATTTTCCATCACTGCAAATTTTATTGATGAGGTAGAACTTGATGTGGTACCATTTGACATTTGTGGGATTGTTTTGGGAAGCCCATACTTATATGACAAGAAATTTGTCTTTCATCGCCATGAGAACAAGTATCACTTGTTTAAAGATGGGACTGAGTACATTGTTAGAGCACATAGAAAGAAGTTCAATTTGTCTCTTGTGAATGTTGGACAAATGAAGAGGTTTGTAAATGCTAGTCAGAATTTTGCATTGTTGATGATTAAACATAAAGATATTGATGCATCTGAAGCCTTCCAAGAATATGAAGCAACATTAAAATATAGTTCAGTTGAAGTTGTTAACACATGTGATAAGATGTTTCAGGAATCTAATGTGTTGCCTCCTAAAAGAGGAAAACAACATGAAGTTCATTTGCAGCAGGATGATTCACTTTTGAACATTGGTTTGAAATAGATCCAGTGTCAGAGAATGCAGGAATCAAGAAGCAGATGCAAGAGCTACTTGAAAAAGGGAACATTAGTTATAATACATCTTCTTGTGGGTCTCCTAATGTTTTGGCTTTGAGGAATAATGGTGCATGGTGATGACATTCACATTTGGTGAGGAGTCGAGCAAAAAACCAGGCTGAACATGATCAACATCGTGTTGGCCACAATTTTCAAGTTGTAGATGAATTAAGGCTTTGCATCAGCGAAGAAAAACTTCGGAGAGAAAAGAACTTGAAATTGGGTAAGCCTATTTTGATTGAAGGCATAGGAGAGAATGTTCAAATTTATTTAACATAAGTTTGCTCTTCTAAATATCTTGAAGAATTGCAGCAAGATATTACCCTTGACAGAGAAACATGAACTTCAAGAAGAAGGAACGGGAAGCACCTTCATATGGGGTTCAAAAGTACAAAATTAGGAAAAGCTGAATGGATTGAAATGGGAAGGGTGAGGGAACTGTACCCTAATCTGTTTGTTGACTGAAAATAGTCTTTTGGAGGTCCAAAAGCTTCTAGTTGGGAGGACTGATCCAGGGGGTCAATAAAGTGCTCAAAATTCGAAGTGTCCAAAAGTGCTCGAAACCTATACCAGTGCGTAAATCTCAACGACTTGAATCCAGCACAACTTGAATGATTCAAAATCGATATCATATGCTCTCAATATCACGTTCTGATCGATTTTCCAAATAGGTAAAAAAATTGTAGGTGACAGGTTGACTGTGCATTTTTGGGCCAATGGAATGCTGCCACTTGGCCACTCTAGATTGGGCAAAAAAATATATATTTGAATTATAGCTTCATTTTTTTATGGGTAATTTGGCTCCAATGGTTGGAAACCACATGGGCCAATGAATAATTGCCACGTGGCCTCCTAGTGGCATTATAAAATTTTGGCCAAGGGTCGAAGGGACTTCGAGGGAGTTGAACAAAATGCCTACCACCTAGCAATAAGTCACATTACCACTCTACCATTTCATTATGCCTTACCATATAGTGCTCCACACATATATTTAATATGCGCACATTTCATGTTTTGGAGTTGGGTTGGGGCTAAGCCCCAACCTTGGTCACCGCGCACACAAGAACTTTGGGGCGGGACAAAGGGCGAGGGCTTAGCCCTAACCCTAAGGTCATGGCCCTGTCGCAATAAAACCACAACGGAGGGGGCAATCCCCTAGGGTGGGGAGAGGGGTCCAACCCTTAGGTTGTGGAGAGGGGGCCAACACCAGGCCACATGGGCCGCAACATCAGCGAGCCCTTTGGAAATCGGTGTTCATAGCTTCAGGCGCTCAGTGTGGATTTTAAGCGCTAAGCTCTGAGTTACATGCTCATTCATGTGACTAGTGGTAGTTCCGTTGGGGACCCGACTAACAAGGGCGGGGCAGTAAGCCCCAGTCCCTGGGCACGTGGCCCCCATGTGACCACAATTTTCAGAAAGTGGGGGTTAGAGGAAATTTAAAGTGTCTGATAATTTTTACAATAGAGCGTGATTATAGGACAAATTTGTGCGCTCTTTCTAGGTTTGGGTTGCTCAGGCCAGGTTTGGGTCCAATTGTATGATGGTTAGCTATGGAAAATGGAAAAAAAAACAAAACTTGGAAGAAGCATAACTTTATCATTTTTTGGCCAAATGAGGTGCATAAAGAGCCCAGATGGGGGTTTTTGATAGTTCTTAAGCCATTGGAGACATAATATTTACATTCTGAGGATTGTAAATCCATGTAAACACAAATTTGAACAGTTAATGAAAGAGGCCCACTATTGGAGACTAGACCAGGAGATGTGGCCCAAGGGAGGGGTGAACTCCTTTATCATTTTTATTTTTATATGTTTTTGATATGGTCTATTATCTCGTTTTATGTTGTTAACTAAGTTTAAAAACCATAATTCTATGTGTTTTGCAAAGTGATCCATTGCCTACATCACATTAAAAAAAAAAAAAAAAAAAAAAAAAAAAAAAAAAAAAAAAAAAAAAAAAAAAAAAAAAAAAAAAAAAAAAAAAAAAAAAAAAACAATTATTAAATGAAGAAGAAAAAAAAAATAGTTGCAATTTTACCATCACCTTCAAGTTTGCATTACAGATCACATAGGCTCCATATTTCTCCATTTTACCTCCTATTATAGAATCCTTTTGATCTAATTGTCCTTGTAAGTCTGATTTGAGGTTACTTTCAAGAGATGAAATCATGGGAGAATACCTCACCCACTAACTGATAATGTGATAATGAATAAGGTAACTCCATGTTCTATCTGTTACCTAATATTCTCTTTATGAATTATCCCATGCTATAAGTTCTACCCTCGTAACTCACCCCATGCGTAAATCTTACTCCTATCTCTAGACTGTAAATAACTCCAGTGTTTCATTTCACACAACCTCCTGGAGTACATATCCTCTAGTGACATTGTTGTTATTGGTCATTTATCAAGGCTAGAGCAACGCTGAGACAATCTTCCCATGCTCATTTACTTGTTTCCCCTCGACCGGATGAAATTAGGATGCCATTATGTTGGTTGTTGTATGATGTAGCACTATACCCCTAATGAATTGTAAGGAAATGCATAAGCTCGGGCACCCTATCAACCTCTATGTTGTCAATTTTTGTGTAGCATTGGGAGGTATTCTCACATGCCAAGAGGCCACCTAAACCGACCTAGAAAAATTATGGAAATCAAAATAAAATAAATTTTATTTTTGGGTTTCATGTAGGCTCAAAAGTGACAAGTTGGCCCCAACATGAAAGGGTGTGTCCGTTGGGGTAAATGCGCCCATTTGACTTGTAAATATACACATGTTGTGGCACTTCATTTGTCTCACTCACTCATCATCTCTGTTATATAGAAGACACTCACGGGAGCAGAAAAAATATGAAATGACTATAATTTGGATTTTCTTTTTGGCACGGATTTCTAGATGTTGTATTGTAAACCGTGTTGAAGAATAATTTCTCCTAGTAGAAGATTTTTGAGTTTTCTCCTAATTTTGGGTTACCTAGGGAAACATTTGTTGTCTTTATTGTGCATGATTATCTCTTTATGATTTTTATTGTTTCTACTATTTTCTCTACTCTACTCTTGATATTTTTGTGTATAATTACTTAATGATATCAGTGTCATAAGAAGAACTAATAAAATATCATTAGAAGTAATTATCAAATCAAAAAAAAAAAATTCTAATGTTCATCATTGTAGAAAATTCAACATTTGTTGCCATGCACTATTGGTAAACCTGCTAACAATCCCCTAAACATTCTTCCATGAAGCTTCAATCTAACATAGGGGTCGACTAGAATTCTACTATCAGGAAGTTGAGTTCTTATGTTAATTCTTCCACCAACTAGAAACTTGAAGTGTCCCCTTAACAAGTCAGAATGTATCTCTAATTGGTTCTCCATAATGGAAATATTGCTAGCAGTCCTAACACACTTGGCTCCCAAAGTTTCAAGCTAACTGTCCTGCTTTAGAAACTTGGTTTTCTTTTTCATTGTTAAAAGGCCATTTTTAAGGTTTTCAATTTCTTCCTGAGTATGATTGTTACCCAGAATCCCTATAGAGGAGATCTATGAAACAATACTATCATCATCTCTTGTTGGCATTCATACAAATCTCCTCATCCCTTTTCTCTATCCACACTAGCTCCTTGTCAAACAAGTGAAGTTTCAGTTTCCCTTCACATTGTCTTAGAACACAACATACCAAGTTGCAAGCAGATGTAGAAAGAAGCTATTGTTGTTTCAGAACAACCACTAACAAAGACAGGATGGGATGGGAAATCTCATCACTTTCATCAATAATGGTAACCATGATTTCCTTTACATGATCCTAGATGGTTGCATCATGATCTTCACTGGTAGCATCAAGGAAGTGATGATATATATAGAATAAGATCATCACAATCTAAATCATGCATGATGAATATTATTTTACCTTAGCCATCAAATCTAGAACCTTAGTCATCTTGTTGAATGAAGGGCATCCAATGTATTTTAACTGGTAAGAACTTTCCACAATCAACTACAATATCTCCATTTTAACACCTTTATAAGGAACTTTAGGAGTTATAACCCTAATAGATTCACTCAGACAATATGCAACAACAAGCCTTACCTCCTTACCTTCATGTTTCAACAATCTACGTTCACCCAAGCAAGTCGCTGTCAGAACCATAACTTCTTGCATTAGTTGGGAAGGTGTTTGATCCACCTTGTGCAAACATTCTTCCACCTCCTGTAAAGATATCTTTTGATGGAGACCCATGACCCAACTTATCTTCTACATTAAAAATTTCCTCTTCGAGCATTTCCCCATGTTAAATTTCAAGGGATTTCGAGGATACTAAATCCCTCTCTGATTTTCTCCACAGATGACATTCAACCAAAGGATGGATTCAGCCCAAATAAACTCGGCCCCAAAGGAGAAATACTAAGCCTTAAGGAAATGGTTATGTATCTACAAGGCATTTGACCCCCAAAATAATTCAGCCTTCCTTAATTACTTGGCCACCCTAATACGAATTGGCTCTCGTAATCGAACTTGACCCCCAAGAAAATTAACACGATCTCTTTTTTATTTACAATTTTTTTTTTCCAAATTTATTCTAAGGTTTTCATACAAATATTTTCTCAAGCAACTATCATGCAAATAACGAGGTTTAGCACAATAAAATTATGAAACCACTAATAATTATTTTCGCTCAATAAATTCATGCAACATAAATCGAATGCTCCAACTAATCTTTATATAACTACTCTAAAGTGATTACATGCAATTTTATTTGTGGAACCTGGGATCTGCTACAACAATGACTCCCATAATAATCATCTCAACCTCCTTATTTATCAGGTCTTCAAGATGAATTCATCCCCTAGAAGAAGAGATTAACCTCCCTAATTAATTTAGTTTCTAGCACAAATAATTTCGGCCTCAAAAATAACCTCAGCTTCTTCTGATAAAATCCACTTGTTACAATAATTTCAACCTCCAAGGGATAATTCAACCTCTATGAGAAATGCAACCTCATCAATAAACTCAAACCTTAGTAAGTAAACTTGCTCTCAACAAGAAACTCACAACAATAAATTTAATTTGGCCCAACAAAATAAATTCGACCCAAGAAGATAAATTTGTCCCAACAAGAAAAATTCAACCCAACAAGAGAAATTTGGCCCAACAAAGTAACTTCAGCCTAACAAAATAAATTCATCCCTGATCCGGATTTAAATAGGAACGCAATAGATTACAGAGATAACCATAAATACAGAGATGCGATAACCATAAATAAAGAGATGCAGCGGAAATAACACTTCATTTCATTAATGGAAAATACCGAAATATGCTTACAACCAGAATTGGAAATAAACCAGCTAGGACGATGGTAGCTTATCTCTGAGAAGAGATGTGCGGCTACATGTCTCTGAACTGTTCGAACTTGTGTTACAATGAGGCTCGAAGGCCTATTTATTATTTAGAAACAATGGAAAACCCTTCACATTCCAAAAACCGACCCTTAGAAGATGAACTGCCAAATTGTGGGCCCCGTTTTGGGTAAATTGGTACATCAATTTCCCGGGGTCGTAACTTTGGCATACGATCTCCATTTGGCGCGTATGATAGCT